>CAMPET010000092.1:100716-113931 GCA_946803715.1 Beroe ovata
TCCCCCCCCCCCCCCGTATGTTGCTGGTTAGTGATTTCTGACCTGGGTGTGTCAGGGTGGAAGGAACAGAATGATATAGAAACGCTGGTATATGTTGGGAATAAGCTAGTAGGGACCGCTTGGCTAAATATCTGACGTCATGATATGGGGTAACATGTCTGTAGCTTGTTATGATAACGTTAAACTGCTGTTCACTTGTCATACTGTCTAGAATTTCTGTCCCCCGGCGAAGATTTGGGTTGGGTAACTGCTGGGCAATAGGCATGGCAACCTAGAATTCGAATTGAGGGTACAATTGTACAATTATTGAGGGTACGATAATTGTACAATTGTAGTAGTGTTCATTTGGTTATACACCACATCTATAGATAGGCCCAAACCTTATTTTCATTCTGCTGGGGCCGGGAACAGTTCATTTTTCACATGCAAGACAACGAATGACTTCAATAAATGTTCCCTGGTGAGAATTTCCAAAAGATGATACCCGTCCAATGTGGTTTGTGGGATAGAGAGCGCGTTAGATGTCTCTTGAAAAATATTCGCAGAGGCCGGTACAATGTACCTGTCACCGCCACAAATTCATATCAGAACAATTGATTACCAAGCTGTCAAAAAGAGCATAATGAATGATAGGCTTGGCAAATTCAGTTTCAGATGTCTTGAACTGTCCACGAAAGGACTTTTATGGAGGATGTCAAGCAAAAATATCTACAAATTCATGTGCACATGAATCATTTCAAAATGACAATAATGATGCTCGTAAATTACGACAGCGGTCAGCAACCCAATAAATTGCATCATTCATTACCATCCTCAATGATTCCCTTGATTCTGATGTGGACTGTGGTTGAGTATCGTCCATTTGTCCACTATAAGTGGACGTGATCTGTAGGTTTCTGTACAATATTCCTCTAGATCGGCAACAGGGATCTCATATACATACAATGGAATTTTGTCCTCTCATCTGATTCCATGGTTTCAGTCATTCGATGAGCATCCATTTCATTATCAAATGGATGAATACATAACACTACTCTGTATTGGTCGCTTGAGTCGCCGTCTCTCGAGCCAATTCATGAGTTCTGTATATTCTGTACTATAGTCTGATACTCCCTCCTCATCCCCTTCTTCACTTCCGTAACAACATGAGTTACAGCACGTGTTACACCCCCATGTGTTACACCATGTGTTACAACCCCATGTTACAGGGTAACCGTCTCTCCTATTCCTCCATCTGCCGTAACAACAGCACCCTCCCAGTAACACCGTAACAACCACGCCCACCACTAATATGAACACAACGAGTTGTCGGTAGTTCTCATTTTGGCACACTGCGCGCCCCTTACTGTCAGTGGCGCACGTGTAGCGCCCATAGCAACGCACGCCGCGCCCACCCTCGTGGAGACTATCGCCTCGTGAACACCGGGGATAGCCGCTGGGACCGGTGAAGCAGAAGTTGTACGAGTTGTCGCACGGTATGGTGATGTTGGAGGAGAGTCCACGACCCCAGCAAGCTTGGTCGTAGCAGTCCCACATTTTGGTCAGCGATAGGGGGATGAGAGCAGTGAGCAGTGTGAGATCTGATAACGCTCGGTTCATGGGGTAGTGCCTGTAAATTATAATACACAGTCATATGAGCATACATACACAGTGTCACACTGGTGTCACACACAAATAGTGTCCCACACACAAATACGCATACACACACAGTGTCACACGCACATACACACGCAGAGAAATTAGTGTATGTGTTGAAACAGCTATGAGAGACGAAAATGGTCATATTATATTCGTACTGTATCACCGGGGCAACAGAAAATACGGCGCAATCATTGTGCTCCTTCTCGTAGTATATAGGAGGATGATTGAGGGAGGAATAGGGTGATTGTATAGCTGGACCCGCTAAAGTGGGGAGCTATGGTTAACCAATGAGGAAGGAAGGACACTGCTTTATTGATTTAATTGAAAATGAGGCTAATCATTGATTAAGTTATAATTGATTCATTAATTGGTGTAATATGTTCCATTCTTGATACAATGTACCACAATGTATAAGTCTGTACAATATACATTTCATGTTGCTGAGCATCGTCAGATTCAAATGATTTGGGCCAAATCTTGATGACATGTCAAACAAACAATCATATATTTTGAAACTTATAGACTGTCAATCACCGAGGGCGTCGTGGATTTGACAGCGACCTCTGATAAAGAGGCCACGCCCTGTACCAATAACACACTACCGCCTGTCAACCGAAACAATGAGAACAACACGAGAATTATGACTGGAGTCACTCCAGTAGTTTGTGTTTGTGTGTGTGTTTGTGTGTGTGTGTGCGTGTAGATAATGTACAGCTATATACATTCAGCATAATGCATAGTGTTTGATGAGGCGAGAGGGAACGTCTCAAACACCGTTTCTGGATCAGGATGTCTGGGGAGTGCTCAAATTCACTGCAAATTCACTGCACCATCATGACAAACAACAGTTGCCAACTGTAGTAAGCGCGGTATTGTGATAGTACTTAATTATGGGATGGTACCTATCTTATATTAATCATATGCATTGAGTCAATACTCAATAGAGAGTACTGCTACAGCGACGCTATAGCACTACAGTACTATACACTGCACTACACTGCATGGAACAGAACATTTACCGGTCAATTGACACTATAATATTGACACACCTGTTCCCCCTGTTGCTCCTTCATAATACATCGGAGTGGTAGAATGATCACGCCCATCTTGTCTTCTGGCACATGATTCCATCGTCTGAATCCTGTCTCAGCATACCCGTATAATGGACCCCCCTATAATCATGTTAATTATGTTAATTAACTGTTAATTAAAAGTGTTCTGTGATCTAACACAAGTATATTGCACAGGTAGTATTCCCACGGAAGGATATTCCTCCAAAGTTCCAGACTGTTCTCAAGTTGGAACTGGGCCAGGCGTTACACGAGCCCCTCGCTAAGGATAGAGAGTTTTGGGGCGCTGCCAAAACTCTCAAACAGCTTGCTGCCGGCAAGTATTTTGTGGACGAGGGAGAAGAGGAGGCGACCTGGCCTGACTTCTTCAAGGAAGTGACACGTGAGTGTGAATCCTAATTAGAGTGTGGATCCCAATTAGAGTGTGGATCCTAATTAGAGTGTGAATCCTAATTAGAGTGTGGATCCTAATTAGGGTAGGTTAACCAGCGGGTAGCGATGTTGTCGTGATCCTGGCTGTTCTCCTTGTTACCACCCCCTCACAACCCCCTCATACCAATATACAGTGGGGGAGGGAGGGGGTTTCAACGCGGATCCCAAGGAAGAGTACACTCTCGCCGTATCTGCTCTCGGAGGGTGTGTCCACTACTTACAGAGGTGCCTGATTGAGAGACCCCTCCTTTCCCTCAAACAATTCCACATCTTTTCCCCGGAGGAGTTTCAAGTGAGAAGAGCAGGAAGAGGAGGATCAACCTTCCCTCAGCCCCAACAGAGACTCGTCCTTGACAATATATCCATCGCGAATCTGGAGGTTTGCCCAGCTATATTTCATCATTTGCACTTGGCTAGACTAATAGACCTTTCCTCAGATGTGAACGTCGTGGGTTTTTAAAGATCTCGTGGGTTTCAATTACCCATGCATCCAACATGCATCGAATAATAATATTCGATAATATAATAATAATAATAATGTTCGAAAATATATTCGATTATTTAATGATAAACGTTTATAATGATAAACGGAGAATCATCATGAACTACACATAGGACAAAATATCGATTATATTTTAATTTCTCCCTCAGATTCTTGTTTCATCTGAAGGGAAGACAAGTAACTCCTTACTTGGCATTCTGGATAAGTGTGTCACGGCGGCCGGAAAGAGGCTACTGCGGCACTGGATCTGTGCTCCTTTGTGCCATCCAGACCCCATAAACCGCAGGTATACTCATGTACGCTTTTCTCACTGACTTTGAGACCATATTCATTACACAATAATATGAGCCGCATTCTGCTCGTCTTCTACTGCACCAAGCTGTGGAATACAGGAGGAACGTGTGTAACCATATTGCTGTCTAACTGGTACTGTCTCGAATAATTTGAAATGTTATCATTCTGGAAGTTCCAATACTTATATCACTGACTCTATAATCCTCGCATGGTTGATTTGTGAGAATCAAGAATAAATTTTATCAGGTAAAAAGTTTAATTGTGAAAATTGAGAGTTGGAATTTTCCGGGGGCTACTATAGTACTACACCATGAGTCATGAGACTGAGTCGTTTTGAAAAAAACAACATCCGCACTGTCCCAGGTTGGATGCTATCGATAATCTGTTGGACTGCCCGGGTAAAGTAAAGGAAGTCCAGGGTATGCTGAGGAAAGTCNTTGAGGACTCACTACAGTCTTTATAACCCAATACCCGAGGCTTTGCTCTTACTTCATCAATTACCTCTTTGACCATGTCCGCAGGATAGGATGACCCCTCAAAATACGTAGCCAATTCCTTCAACCTGGTATCCAAGATATTATCATCATTCACAATTCTTCTATATCGGAGTGCCTGAGAATAGACTATACTCCTGAATGTGTGAGGTGGATGAAAACTCGAAAATTCCAAGTAGCGATAATATATTCGATTATATTATAAAGATAAACGTTTATAATGATAAACGGGGAATCATCATGAACTACACATATATTAATATTGGCAAAATGTCGATTATATTTTAATTTCTTCCTCAGATTCTTGTATCATCTGAAGGAAAGACAAGTAACTCCTTACTTGGCATTCTGGATAAGTGTGTCACTGCGGCCGGAAAGAGGCTACTGCGGCACTGGATCTGTGCTCCTTTGTGCCACCCAGACCCCATAAACCGCAGGTATACTCATGCGCGCTTTTCTCACTGACTTCGAGACCATATTCATTACACAATAATATGAGCCGCATTTTGCTCGTGTTCTACTGCACCAAGCTGTGGAATACAGGAGGAACGCGTGTAACCATATTGCTGTCTAACTAGGTACTGTCTCGAATAATTTGAAATGTTATCATTCTGGAAGTTCTAATACTTATATGACTGACTCTATAATCCTCGCATGGCTGATTTACGAGAATCAAGAATAAATTTTATCAGGTAAAAAGTTTAATTGTGAAAATTGTGAGTTTGAATACTCCGGGGGATACTATAGTACTACACCATGAATAATGAGACTGAATCGTTTTGAAAAAACAACATCCGCACTGTCCCAGGTTGGATGCTATCGATAATCTGTTGGACTGCCCGGGAAAAGTAAAGGAAGTCCAGGGTATGCTGAGGAAAGTCCCCGACTTGGAGCGACTCCTGAGGAAAGTCCACACGCAGGGGGTGAAGCTACCTCCCGATCATCCTGAAACTCGGGCAGTCCTCTACGACACGGAGATTTACAACAAGAAGAAGATTTTGGACCTGGTGAACTCCCTTGACGGTAGGGGTTGCTCTATGACGTGTGTTGCCGCGTGGTTGCTGTGCAGGTTGCTATCATGGTGGTTATAGCAATATGGGGAAATGTCGATCAGTAGCTTTTACCCCTCGATAACATGATTTTCTCAGGTGGATGATGTTGTCTCTAGAGATCAGGATTGTCTGATTCAGACAATGTCTGAATTGTTACCGAATTGTTGCAAAGTTAGCATTATTCATTAGTTCTATCTTGCGATCGGCTACCTCGTTGATTGGCACCACACGTAGTTCCTAATTGAGTTTGACTGAAGGTCCTGTCTACGTGTCAAGTTTAAACTGTTTATAGTAGGATATAAACAGTGTTTATATCCGAGAATTACCACTCTGAATACGGCGCGTACCTGTCACCTCCAGCGTGCCATTCCTTTGATAGCAAAATCGTGCAGTATAATTCAATTATATTAATCATAAACGGAGCACAAGCAGGTCATGCAACTATATTATCATAATAAGTTATCACCACATCAAAATTGCTTGAATAGCACGCTGCTTTTCCTCCTGTCAAACACACACAACGCCCAGGCTTCCGCAAGTTGACAGAGCTGGTTGCTCTGTTTGACAGCGTGGACATCTACTCGGAATTGTTGCGGAGTGTTGTCAGGATTGGAGATGCAGGTGACGGGGGCAGATTTCCAGATCTGTCTGAACTACTGCACTTCTACAAGGTTATACTTCCTCGACAATATACATGTGACAGCGTAATATGGGTGTGGTTTTGGATCACTGATTGTAGGATTCTAATTATGTTGCGGGGCACTGAGTGATCTGGTTCCACATAGTGATGACTCATCACTGATGAGTACCGCGCACAGGAAGCGTTTGACCGGGAGGAAGCAATGAAGCAGGGTATCATCATTCCGAATGAGGGGGTTAACGAGGCGTACGATGCTGCTATCCAGGATATTGCACAGATTGAGTCCCAGTTCAACGACCTGCTCCGACAATACAAGTCACAACTCCAGTGTGCTATCACGTTTGTGGGATCTGCCAAAACCAGGTATGATAACGGTAATTATCACCAAGAGAGCTACTCTGCATGTCCTGCTGATGACATACTCTCATATGATAATACCTGTCAATAACTGACAGGTTGATCAGCGAAATTGAGACACTTGTACAAGCGTGAGTGTATTACATCTCGATAACCGGCTCCTGTTCAGGTTTCAGGCAGAGGTAAGCGACGCGGTGAGTAAACGTGTACCAGCAAATTGGGAGGTACAGTCACAGAGGAAGGGATATGTGAGGTACTACTTTCCGGAAGCAAAGCAGCTGAAAGTTGACCTAGAGAAAGCTGAAATCAGGTATAGAGCACGTGCAAACTTGGACCGTTTTCTGCTTAGCATCCGCATTGCACCGCGTCATTCTTCTACAAAAACATTCCTATAAGAATTATATTGTCACGGTACCTTCTTCATGACTCGTCATTCACCAGGAAAGATGCGGCTCTCAAAGACACGATGAGGGTACTATTTCACAAGTTCTCACAGCACTACACACACTGGGACAGAGCAGTGAAATGTAGCGCAACACTAGGTACTAGTCAGCCACTTCAGTATAATTCCACTCCTGGGTACAATCCGAGTCTCGGCCCTGTGGTCTATAGACTATTATACAGGGTGTGTCAAAAATTAAAAATAAGTGGACTAAAGTAGACGTCCATATAAACTCCATATCTTAGCTTCTGTTTGAAGCTTGCAAATCCTCGGCGTTTTTTGAGATAGTTTAATGAGGTTTTCAAGAAATGTTCCCGAATAGTTGAGGATTGTTATGCTGAAGTTCGCTTTCATTTTGGTGGCCGATATCTTGCGATGTCAATGAGTGAAGTGGACAAAAGTAGTTCTCTTGTTTCTTAGCCAATTTCTCCGTCAATTTTTGAGGTATCGGTGCTGCAAATTTTATGGTGAAGCTCAAAACACGGCCGGAGTTATAGGCTGAGTAATGCATGTACAAAAAATGAAATGCCAGTTTTTCGCAGATAGTGATAACTCGGGCATTTATTAGCCAGGAACTTGAAATTTAGATGGGAGAAATTAATAGCCAATACCTATTAAACTTCATTCAGAAACTCCGATCAGAAGTTATGAGCGTCTACTTTTGACACACCCTGTAGTATAGTGACAATTTGCTATTGACACGTGTCCATGTTACAGATGTGTTGCTGTCTCTGGCAATGTACAGTTCCTCCTACGAGACGTGTCGTCCAGAAGTCGTGACGTCACAGCAACCATTCCTACACATCGAGGATGGGTCACACCCAATTCTCCTGCCGTCCTTTTCTCCTGGAGAGTTCATCCCAAACGATACCCATCTTGGAAGAAATGAGGTGAGTGTGGGTGTGACGTGGGTGTCTGTGTGTCTGTGTGCCTGTGTGTATCTACAATCTTTCTGTGTCTAGAAAGGAGAATTTTGGTATGAAATGGAATTGTCTGAAAGATATCGTCTCCGTCGCCCTGAGGAATGTATATTTAATGAGCGTTCAGTGAAGCTAGCACTTCCAAGAAGTGCCTTTGAATCTACTGTAGTTGAAACTCAAGGCTTTATTCCTGCCCACAGCCCCATTATTAAGGAGATCACAGTCATGGACTCTTGCTTGAGCAGACTACTGGCAGGAATATTATGCTGCTGATACTATAAAATGTCATAAATTATTGGTTGGTGTAATGGAGTTTATTCGCGTTAGCTTTAGATCGTTTTAATTTGTAATTCGTAGGTGCATCGTGAACCGATCTATATCATACAGATTGTATCTGTCATTTTGGAGACAACGCGCGTTAGGATGACAACGACCAACGCGTTAGACTGGCACTGCCTATATAAGCTGCTTTGAGTTTGACCAACAGTCCATGCCATAGTAAACTTTTTGTTCGTCCCCGTTGCGTCCACCCAATCATATCCCTCTCACAAAAGTTACACAGTATACAAGAAAATTGATCTTACATTCACTATAGTGACAGATTGGCAATTATGTATTTGCCAAAATGTCGTATTGTCATTTTCATGCCAAGCAGCCATGAGTCGTAATTCCACTTGCATATTATATATGGAGCCCGTTTATGCACCTATAACACACATGCTGTGCGGGCATGTTCTCAGTTGCGGGCGTGGTGCCTGAGTGTGGCGAATTCCGAGTGGGTTGACATGATGGCATGCGATATCGGAATATGCGAATTCACAACAGCTTTACGCCTCATTCAGATTCAAAGTAGCATTTCTTGCAATTTATTTCCAGGCATGTGAATTGTGAGCCACAATATTCAGACCATATAGTAAGGTGAAGGTATTATGTTTGACATGTCGGGCTCTCAAAATCCCATTATAATTTCGTTTCATGTCTCGTTTATCTAAAAATAGCCCAACGAATCTCGTTTCTGTCCAATGCGGAGCTTCAGAATTTATCATACTAGTATTTTGCATTTAAAATTCTTTGCCAAATAAGGTGTGCTGGTCACCGTCAATTATATAAGCTTGAACAGCAGTAGTCGACTGTCATACTCATAGTAAACAGCTATAATTTCTCAACTGACCACTTCGCAGATGTCTACAACAACAACCCCCAGCAATGATGATGGTATCACCTCTGTAGGTGCCATGTTTGGGACGCTATCCATGCTATGTTTCGTTATCGGAACTCCAGCTTCCTTCTTCTGCTTCCTCTTCTTCTCTCGCAAGCCCAAGAAGACGATCAACATCATCATGTTTATCCTGATCAGTGCGACTGACCTCGTTACCTGCACCCTGGTCCTCTTTGTGGGTCTCTCCGCTCTCAACATCCACTCCTTCTTCGAGAATGCGGCATTCTGCAACATATGGGGGCTACTGTGGAGTGTGGTTATAAAGCTGTCCATTGTCATGATAGCAGTGCTGAGCATCACCCGCACTATATCCATTCTCCAGCCCCTGGCTAACGTGAGTGCCAACTACTTTCTGACAGTGGTATTTCTCTACCTGGTCGTGTTTATCATCCACTCAACACTACCCTACTGGTTCGGCTCCTCCTATACCTACTCGCCAGAGCTGGCCCGGTGCTACTGGGACGACACTTCAGTCCTCTATGGGAGTGGTGTGGGGAGGTATGCCGAGTATGTGGTCACACCCATACTAACATTCCTCCTACCCACAAGTACGGTCATCGCGTGTTTCTGTATTCTCATGGTAAAACTGCTGGTGCGGGCATACCACCAGGTCATAGTACAGCAGAACCAGGCAACTAACTCCACCTGCAGAAAGAAGGGGGATACCAGCCCGAAGCGCCCGCGTGTCTCTGTCATATCAGCCGCCTCTACAATGAGTGTGAAGGGAGATGCTAAAGTACATTCCTCAATCACAATCCTATTCCTCACTGTATTCTACATAGCACTGACAGTCCCCGCTACCGTGATGCGAGTAGTGGGCTACACACACGAACTGGTGCACGACACACCCTATGAGCTGGGAGTCCCGTACTACATATACAAACTCGTGACCACCTACTTCCTCCCCATTAACTCCGTGTGCAATACCATTCTCTACTACATCCGGCTCAAGGATCTCCGGTCGTTTACATACCGTGCGTTCTGCGAGATGAGACCGTGTGGGGAGCTGGGACTACAGAGATCAAGTGTAACGTCTAATCGTCACAGTGGAGTCCTCGTTGATTTGTCGCGTGTCACAGCTAACAAGTTGGTGGTTGCCCCCTGCACCTCCCTGTCTGTCACGAGTAACAACTCTTCATCCTGTAGAGACAGTACTCTGTCACGGAGTAAAAACTCCGTACAGAAACATGTCGTTGTTGATGCTACTAGGGACTCAATGTGTATACACTGTGTGTAATACACTGTGTGTAATATACCGTGTAGTACACACTGTGTACTGTGTATAGTGTATACACTGTGTGTAATATACCGTGTGTAACACTGTGTGTAGTACACACAGTGTTACACTATGTACTGTGTATAGTGTATACACTGTGTGTAATATACCGTGTGTATACACTGTATGTAATATACCGAGTATACTGTGTATAGTGTATACACTGTGTGTAATATACCGTGTGTACTGTGTATAGTGTATACAATGTGTGTAATACACTGTATGTAATATACCGAGTGTACTGTGTATAGTGTATACAGACTATACACTGTGTGTAATATACAATGTGTATACACTGTGTGTATACACTGTGTGTAATAATATTACTAATATATATTCGATCAGCTGGAAATGAATTTGTGTAAACTTGTATTTAGATTTCACACCGAAAAAGCTGGAGTGTTTAATGTAACGAAATTCAAGTCTCAGAAGTGTCAAATTAAAATTCGATAAAACGATCGATAATCACTTATCCTGGAAACCAAACTGAATCATACCATCATGACTCGAATTCGAAGAATTTTGGATATTAAAATGTGACGTATAACAGCTATAACAGCTAAACTGATTGATTTATAAGACATAAGTATGGTCTCTTCGACAAAGTACCTAATGAAACTGGGTTTTAATAACCGAATCTGGACTTTAATAACTTGACATCGTTGCAGAAGTTGTGTCTGGTGGTGAGTGGACCGAATATGGGCGGTAAATCCACTCTCATGAGGCAAGTCGGTCTGCTCGTCATCCTAGCTCAAGTGGGATGCAGGGTACCTGCCAGAACCATGTCATTCTCCCCTGTCGACAGGATTTTCACCAGGCTTGGAGCTTCGGATAACATCACTAGAGGTACCGAGAATAGTCCAACATTTTCTAATACAATGATTATACATTATAATGTCCTGATCATGTCCTGATGATGTCCTGATTAGGGGATAACACGTGGTATATTTATCAGGTGAGAGCACGTTTTTTGTGGAGCTATCAGAGACTAGTACAATCCTACAACACGCTTCCCCTCACTCACTTGTCCTGCTCGATGAACTAGGTACATCAGTGATACAGTGATACAGTGTACATACAGTGAAATACCCTTCATGCCGTGTATACATTGTAATACAGTGTACACTGTACATACACTTTCCAATGTACCTAAAGTGTACTTTCAGGGTACGTACAGTGTGCATTGCATCCGGCATCGTGCATACACTGTACATTTAGTGTGCATGCAGTTTACATATATTTATATGGGCCTGTCGACAATTACGCACATAAAAGTTTATTTCCCACGGGTTCCCTGTCAATGTTTCGGGTTAATAAGGTACCTCTGATTCTTGATACGACAACTGCGCACATTGCGTCATTGCACCACAATCAAGTTTAGATCTATACCAAACGACAACTGGGTCAGGTTCAGGATTAGCTGGTTACGGTTAGGGAAGGAGTTGGCTGTTGGCTTGAAACCCTCCCGTTTGATACCTAACATGACAGATATTTTCCGAGTTTTCTGGAATTTCAAAATTTCCAACGCTCGCGAATGGAGGAATGGGGCGGTGCTGATATCTCGAGACAGAACAGAAATAGCGTCTTCCAGATGAGTTCTACCCCCACTAACATGTTGGTGCCCTCGGTTGTCCCCTGACTCTTTTCTTGAGGCAAAAATTTTCCAACAGTCCGGATGGGCGTGGTCCAAAAATAGCGTTTCTCCACCTCTTAGACCGCAACAAACTTAGGAGGTGTTTATGGGGACCTAAATGAGTAGTGAGTACCACAGAAGTGGAATTGAACTTGTGGGAATTAGTTCCCTGAATCGATATTTTTGGGTACTATTTCCCTGGCCAATATTATACTGTCACAACTCAATATATTTTTCTGCAACTTTCACCCACGTCACTCAAGCGTCATACTCGACTGACATTCCTACCCCCATATACTTCAATTCCCCCCCCCCATGTCACTCTAGATGAACTATAGCTCCGTCATCCCCCAATAACCAAACTATGACGATGTCTCCTCATACCGAATAGCTGCATCGACTTGAACTATAGATGCGTATATTTTCTGTTGAGGCGGTTAAAATGAGAGGTTAAACAGTAAACATTAATGATTAATGTTAACTGTTAATGTTTACTGCTAATTTAATCTGTCAATGAAATCATGCGAACTTAGGAATGTCCTGCTATTTCATAGTGACGCACATCTACCAGATGCGTGTATCCATGAAATAGTGCATCCTCGCGGTCAGCCTATAATTGTGTAATGTGTTGTTGCATCACAGCTATGAGGTGCGTATTTGGCCATATTGCTGAGGTGGTGCCTAGTGAAATATGGGCAGTACGCACCGAATAGGTGTGATGTAACAATATTGGAAAGATCAACATTTGGAGAGGGGTTATTTTTAAGAGTCGCATAGTTACTAAGAATTTGAAGGAAATTTCTGGTATTCCTCTGATTGACTGAGTTCGCAATCAGAGGAATACCAGAAATTTCCTTCAAATTCTTAATATTGGAAAGCAAGCTACTGTTACCGCTGCATTTCAACATTTCAACTTTTGAGTTAGATAATATGTTTTACCCTCTGCAGGCAGGGGAACTGCCACATACGATGGCACTGCGATAGCTGGGAGTGTTATTGAAAACATCAGCAAGACCATTGGGAGCAGGACACTCTTCTCTACACACTATCACAGGTATTATCCGCGCTTACTGTCACACTGACTTATTCTTACACTCAGCTTACTGTCACACTGACTTATTCTTACACAGCTGTGATGTCAATAGCTGGGATAACGCTCCACTAACAGTAACGACTGTAAAAGTAGTGGCACATGCTCTCATCTGTCACACACACACACACACACACACACACACACACACAC
>CAMPET010000092.1:114078-139223 GCA_946803715.1 Beroe ovata
ACACACACACACACACACAGGCTGGTCGATGAATTGGGCGAGGAGGAGGATGTTGCTCTGGGTCACATGAGTTGCATGAGCAACTCTGACATAGATGATCAAGACATAACGTTCCTCTACAAACTATCAACCGGTTAGTCGATTTTGAGCGTGCAGTCTGTCGTCAGTGTCAGTGTCACAGGGCCAGCATCATACTCATACTAGCAGTCTAGCGACTGACTCTATCCGGCGCAATGCTATAGACATGCGATAGTATAATTATTGCTGATACATATTGATATTGTTCATTGACTCATAGTGATAATTATCATGGCGCGACAATGTTCAAATTCAATGTTAAATTCATTATCTATTTAGAGTCTCTCTATGCAGGTGCGTGTCCCAAGAGTTTCGGATTCAATGCTGCTCGTCTGGCTGGTATTCCTGAGTCTGTGATCACTGAGGCGCAGGGCGTGGCATCCCAGTTTGAGGGGTTATCAGATAAGTTCCACTTGTTTGGAAAGCTGATGCAGCAGAGGCAGACCGATAAAATCGACCAATTGTGTGCCAAACTCTCTTCGGTTTTGGCCTGAATGTCAACCATGTGACGCTGGTCACGCTTCAGACATGTGTGACAGATGGTCAGTGGCCTAATTCTGTCACACATGGTCATTGGACTTTGTATTTTGTAACCGGAACCCTGCATCAGACTACACTACTTCTTGACACCAGTACACTACTGCAATATTCATGCTTGTAATTGTACGGAATACTCTCAGAGTGAGACTAAAGCTGTGATCTAACCGTTCCTTTTTTTGTTTGACATTTGAATGAAGGCCAATTGAATTCAAAATTTGAATTAAATGATTATCTACTTGAACTTCTAGATTACGTAGATCTCATTCTCTATCTCACTTCACAATTCCACTTGTAGTTGTAATTGTTTTTATGTTTTGCTATTACACGTATGAATTTTATAAATGCTTTTTTGTATTGCAAATTTTATTTTATTTTCCAACCTAAAAGTAAAACCATTGTGCTTCCTGCTTGTGTTCCCGCGCTGTGTGACCTAAAAGTTGTCAGATTTTATCTGACCTCAGTTTCTCGCGCGCGGCGCGCGCGCCTTCATCGAAGGCCGAAACCTGTTTCGGCCTTCGATGAAGGCGCGCGTGCGCGAGAAACAGGTCAGGTAACATCTGACAAACCTAAAAGTAAATACTCCGCGCGCGCTGCTCGGCTCCGTGTTTTTTTACAATTACATTACATCTGAAATTTCAGATCACAATGCTCAAAGCTCAGCTGCATCTTGTCGATCGATGATAGACCCTGTCGAGAATTTCGTTTTGCGCGCGCGTGGCGCAAACTTATTCTCAGACCGACGCAAGCCGCTTCGAGTTCGCGGCTTGCATCAGCGGTCTAGCATCGCCAGACAAGCTGCATCGAAACTATAATATAAGAACTTGAAATTAAATGTTCAACTAAGAATTTCAATTTGAAAGTTAGAGTTTACAGTAGACAAAAGACACCCCTGTTAAGAATTTGAATTTGATGCTTGCTTTACTCTAGCTCTAGCTCATACTCATAGTCATACTCATAGTAATACTGAAGAGTTTGACAAACTTTGTCAAACTCATTTGTCAAACATTTGTCACAAAGGAATTGAGGAAATGAATAAACTTTGTCACCGCCAGTTTTGTCAAATTCAATAATCACACTAGCTCATAGTTATACAACATCTCCTAGTAGTAGTTGTGATGGAGTACTGTGTAGGCACCCGTTGTCAAACACAAGGAACATTTTAATCCAACGCGACTTTGATCAAGACAGAGTGGTTAAGTGCCTAGCCTTGCGAACACGGCGGATATCCTTGCTGTACAGCATGTTAACCACTCTGTCACAGAATTTGATAGCCTAATCACATTTCAGTTCGGGTTCCGCCATTCAATCAGAAGTGTCAAGTTCTTTAATCTGCGTCATTCCTTGTGATTCAAGAAGTCCTGGGCACGCTTGTGACGCTGCTTGAGCCTCCTTAATCTCATCTTATCCTGCAATTATGAAAGGTACAGAACTTTTCTTGTAAAGAAAAATCCACTAGGAGTAGGTAACTCTTGTTCTACAATAAGGTGACATCAAAAAATCATGTAATGGGCCTGAGGTTTTCTAAAAATCAAAATGAGTCAGAAAGTTTAGATTTTATAATATCGTTCGAATTGTACCTGCAGATCAAGCCCTGCCCGGAGATTTTCTAGCTCCGACTGTTTCTCCCTTAATTTCACTCCCGTTACGATGTTATCATATGATTCAGGCTCCAGCTCATCCTGAAATTCATATTCATCAAAACACTATAGATTAAGATAGTACATCAAACATTTAACACAAGCATCAAACACATTTCACATCATTTCACAGCGGCTAAAAACTAGCTGTGGCTGAACTTTAGCCACTGCTAAAGCGCCACACAGTTACTCATAGTTAGATTAAGATGATCGCGGTCAACGCAAACTTACGATTGATAATTCTTCTCCGCACAAAGTACTCGCGTCCTCCTCACTCTTCCCATTATCCTCTTCCCCGTCAGAATCAGGGAGTTCCTCGTCGTACTCCTGAGTACAAATTGAGTTTAACTGAGTGTAATATGTAGAGTGCACAGAGTGCAGAGCGTACAAGTTGACTGTTGAGTGTAACTGAATGTAACATGTTGATGTACTTGTAGAGTGTAATCATGAGTACAAATTGAGTGTAACATGTAGAGCCCAATCATCCATAAACACGACACGAGTGCGGCTGAGTGTAACTGCATGTCGAGTGCGATTAAGAGTAACAGGAAAAGTGTAACATGTTGCGTCAGTACAGCTGCAGATGGTGTGAATTGGCGTGGCATATGGGTAAGAAGATGGTCTTAGAACTGTACTTACCATCAACCATTCTCTAATCATTTTCCTTCTTTCTTTCCTCAGCATTATGCTTGCCTCAATAACGACGTCTTTCAGAGTTTTAATCGAACTTTTCCACTCCTAAAACAATAGTTATTATCGAGTATAGATTTAGAATCCCCATGATACACTATACTCACATGTCGAACAATTTCAATGTTTCCCTTGATTAGCATATTACCTGACTAGCGTCTAGCATATATCACCTGCATACAGCGTTTACCTTGACGTTGAGTTTTTCAAATACAAATTGCTCCAACTGTCTTGAATCCTTTTGAACTCCCAGTAAAATGTCCAAACCTTCAGAAACACCGTCATCCGTAGCATACATCTGCGTGATGATGAATGATTGATGAGCTTCTACCATTTAGAATTAATTATAAGCCGAGCAGAACACCACAATATGAACCGTGAACAACATGAATAGAAAGTGGCTGTAGCTCGACTCACTGCAACAATGTGTAGCTCTCTACAATTATACCTGAGGTATGCGTTGCAGGAACTCTGACAGCCTGGCCACAACACTTCCGGTCATGTCAGCTCGGGAGTCTCCCAATTCCTCTATTTTACCGGATATACTCTGCAGTTCCTGGCGAAATCATGCCATGTTTCAATATTCGCATACAAATCTGCCGCGTGCCCGTGATCTGTTTACTGTGTAGTGTGATGTGTGTCGTAGAGTCTACAACAGTAGACACATCACAGCAAGCAGATCAATGTAAACACTACTGTAGACACTTCTGTTGTTCTTGTAGTGTCCAACCCACTATACAAATGATGATGGTTATGTATTTCGTCAGGTAGTAATCAGCCTAGCGGCGCATGCACGGCCTAAAATGATAGAAAGCTGGATCCTTCCTCAAATTCAAAGGGACCGGGCGACTTTTGGTTATCAGTTATATGACCTATAGCTATTAACGGCCGCGATTCACCATCTTGTGCTTCGCATAGTTTCAACAACATCGATTCAGTTACATACTCTCAGTACTCACAGAGGTTATTCTAACGACGTAACAGCGCGTCTGCTTCGTGAGAAGGAGTTTACGACTACTCTCAGTTTCAAGTTCCTTCTTCAACGAACTCCACGTTCGCACAGCTTTTAGCACTAGCTCGCTAACTTTCTGCGAAACACAGGAATACAAGAACAAAGAATAGGTATAATATCCAGCGGTGACACTATTATATAGTGCGTTAACAGATTTCAGAGTTTTGAGCAAAAGCATTTTAGAAGGTTAATATAGCTTGCGTGAGTCGAAAATTTACCTGAACTTCTGTCCACAAAGAGCATTGCTCCTCAAAGGATTGTTCTTGTCTCTTTACAGCGTCCTGTGCGTCCCTTAATCGCACTTCTAGTATATTCTCAGTATTACAATCACTGAACAAAGCCTGAAATGATAGGATGATCTGCATTAAAGGGTATCAAACGCCATGATCAACATATGCTTTCATGCTGTTATGATAGATCAAGATTCATGGACTGTATGATGTGATTGTTATTTGATAGGTACTGATTGTTTTTTGATTTTGAAAAAAGAAGCATAGAATGGAGTCCGAGTGGAATCAATACTTGCTAATTACTTGCTAAATACTTGCTAAATACTTGCTAAATATAATACAACATAGCAGCATAACACCGTTGACTCAACAGCAGTGTAAGCATTAACAGTCAATTTCTCATGACTCCTGATCCATGCAGATATCATGGATCTCTCGTTTTTGGGTAAGTGCTCAACCCCAGCACCCCAAGGACGGAGCACCCCTGCACTTCCCCATCCCGTGCCTTTATAATTATACTAATGATACATGTCCGTACATGATAACACATGTCCGTACATGATAAGCTGCACTGCTAGCTATGAGGCGAGAGAGAGTTGGAAACTCACGTTGAGAAGTAAGTGGAACTCCTCGGCTAGAATGTTGTAATCGAACAAATCGGCAGTTCCACTTCTTATGTACTTCAACAGAGCGTCATATTCTCTCTGATCAGATGCCAGGAGCAGGTAGTCTGTCTGGGATGAAATTAACATCTCAGTTTCATATAGTGTCTCATTGTTGATGTGTTAACTATCAATCATGCTGTCGATTGATGGTTAGCATATCAACACTGTCAGAACGTCATACTGTGACTGGAACAAAAGAGATCTGTGCTATATTCAGAATGAATTTGTCACCAAATAAAACATGGATATACCTCCATCTCAAGAAGTGGAGCGTTTGCTTCGGTACCATCCCATTCGTCAATTTGCAGAGAATCACTGGATAGAAATAGTTCCATATCGTAACAAAAGACAAGAATCTAAACGTAATCGATATCGAAATAAAATAATAATTTTGCTAATGAAACTTGACAAAGAGTCACTAGATTCATGGAGAAGATAATTTTGGTTTCTTGTTCGACTTTTCACTTATGATAGTATCATGCAGCGGAAATTTTGCATTTCACATTTTTTAAGTACCAACATGAACATCGGTAAAAAGTCACACCAGCTCGAGTTAGGAAAGAATAACTTACGACGAAGATTTACATCCTTCAATCCTTTCCACTCTTTCTCGTATAGAGAGCTCCAGGTCACCTGCTCTAACAATGGAATCCTTGACTCGTCTCAGCAATCTTGCTCCATCCAAAGCCTCGATTTGCTTCTCCAGCACAATGAATCTCTGAGAAGTGGGTAATTTTCACGAGTCAACATAAAATCGATTCAATTTGTGGAAAAAACTGCCGGCCGCCACTCGATAATAACTGTGTGATGTATCACATTGCTTGACAAAACAAATACCCTCTAAATTCACCTCTAGATCATCTAAATTCGCATGCCGTGGGCTTGCAAACATTCCTAAATCTCCTAAATAACAGCCAATGTCAGAAACTAACGCATACTAAACAACCAATACAAGACAAACAACAATACAAGACAAACTATCCATAAATATATGACATGCATTGTAGAGTTGCGAGAAACAAAGATTACGATGTATAGAAAGTATACGTCATCATGTTATATGCTTGGACATTTCGTAAGCATTACCTACAGTTTCCATGACGACAATATCACTTCCATTTCATTTTCTACCGGAATGATAAATCTTATTTTTCCCTCCCCAATCGCCTTCTCTGTTTTACAAAAAGGCATTGGAAGAACAGGACATCATCAGTGGTCATTTTATGCCTTCATGATATTATCCATGCTATGATTCAAAGGAGGTTTTTAGGATTTTATGATTTATCTGCAAGTGCATTGGAACTGCATTGGAACTAATCAAGGTTTTCTTGACAGAATGTTTTCGCTAGATTGTAATTGAGTTGACTGAAAAATAGTCATACCTGATACTTGGGCCTGGTGAATGAAAGCGTCATTAAGAACTCATGCACCTCATAAGTCCTTAAATTCAGCATACTTTTATTTGCTAAATTGCTCCTGGATTCTGGAGACGTGTGCACTGTGTACCCTGGATGTGAAACAATATCAAATTGAATCCATTGTAGCGTTCAGCTTTGTTATTCGTTCAACTTGTAGCCATCTTGGTGGCTCTGTTCCTTCGAATTGGCAGAAAATTTCATCGGAATTATTGGTTCTCTATCAAGTCGCGTTGTTGATGAACAAAGTATGAACTTCTCTCTCATATAATCGACAAGGTCCAACTCAACAAGGGCACGTCTATAGCAGTTGATAACGATTCTATTGTTCTGTAAACGACCATGACATATCATATGATACCCATACATCTGGTTCATTACTCACAGGATGTGTGATAGTGTGATACTCCAGGATGAATATTTGCCCACCCTCGTCTCAGTTTCTCGTATTATAAAGTACCGCTCGTTCACTGTGAAATATTTATTTGAAAAGTCTGTTCCAAGTGGATCTCACTTATATTGACGTAATTGTGGCACAACAGCTCGACGCATGATATTCCACAGAACTGAACGATGTGTAGGACGTAGGTACTTGGTGATTTTGACAAGAAGTATTTAGATGTAGGTTGTTGTATCACATGCATAAATTTTTGGATGGATTCGATAGTGGACTCTTGAAGTGAGTTTCTACGTCAGCACTTTATCCAGTCCAAATTACTAAATTAGCAAACTTATAATGAGAGGGCCTATGTACCATAATAACATGTGGCTGGTCTCGGTAGTCTGTACTCTGTAGGTAATTGGGGATACCTGATCCTAGCCTCCTGACGGTAATTAATATTTCGATTATTAAGCTTGATAATAGGTATGCCATCTGGCTCCACAATCCGTGGCAATTACAAATCTGCTCTGCCCCTCCGACGCGCAGAGTCAAAATATTGGGATATATCTCGTAGCTATAAATCTGTAATACTGATACTGTCAATGCTGCAGTGATTGAACTTCAACCTGTATATGTACACTATCAATCTCATGCACCATCGCCCTAGAAGTGACACCTGACCTGAGTTATGGAGCTCATTTACTTGTGTTATAATTTGCATCCATGTGTCAATATTTGTTTATACTATAGATTGAACGACTTTCTAACTGTAAAGTTTCCTTGGGCTATTGAGCAAACAAGAGATAGAACCCATAGGTAAAGAACCTATCAATTCAACCTATAAATCAATCTAGTAGATCATAAAGAGCCTTATAGGTTTGCTTTTTCAACTGAAAGTTTGCTGAGCCCAGGGTGCCAAGAATTAACTCTGGGGAAGAATATGCCTAGTGAGTAGTGATATTATATCAACATCTGTTGTTTAATTTATAAGGAAGCAGCTGTGTCGGCAATAACTTCAGTCGTATACAATTTCCTATCTATTACCGCTTTTTAATAAATAAAATGTTTCGGAACACTATAGCATTGAGATTTATGTTGATTAGCACAATGACCAATTTTATAGCTGATATAGGTCCGATATTTTGTAAAGTCATTACGTCATTCACAGCTAATTTCAGGATTTATGTTCAGTATCAGTGCCTTGTTTTGGACATCAGAATACAATATTATGTTCGATTGTTTTAAAGTTAGTCTAGTTAGTTATAGTTTAATGGATGATGTTCTATTTATGTCGAACTAATCATTCATTGACCAATTGAAATATGAATTATTTGGCTTATCAACCACTCATTGGTCGTATCTTCCTTGTGTATAATATTATCAGAGTCATGTAAGGATGAAAGGGGAAACAAATTGCAAGAGTTAATTTGGCGCGGGAGGCAGCTTTCAACACTTTACAATTCCGGTCAATACTTCAAATGAAATATTGGTGTAGCGGCCTAGAAACATTATAGTTCTCGATTAGGTTCTATTTCTTGAATGCGAGGTAGTACTTATTTATTATAAACATTTGCCCTTCGAACAGCAAAGATCAAGATGTCTGAGGAAGGAAATGTAACAACCAATGAACTTGACACCTTTGTCAGAGAAACTGGGGCCTTATCGTGCTACGTTGTGGTCGATTTAGTTGTTGGGGTGGCCGGGGTCGCACTCAACGGTGAGCACAAACTACCACGTTTATTTTGGGACACCCTGTGGCCTGTATAATTGCTCCAATTCTACCCACTGTGACACTACCTGTAATCGCAAGACTACCTGAAACCGCCATCGCCCCCACCCCTCACTACAGCATGACTCATTCATCAATCCTCAGCCCACACCGTGACTCGCCCCCTCACCCCTCAGGCATCTCGGGAGTGTACTACAAGTCGCGGATCAGAACAGCCGGGGTGAATGTGAATCACCTTCTCTACCTAATTCTGTCTGTGTTCGGGGTGGCGATCAGCTGCGGGGCACTCCTCCACTCCCTCATCTTCCTCTTCTCGATCATGTACACGGAGAGTGCTCTGCTCATCCTCCTGCCGGTCTCCTACACCCTCATGATAACATCGACCTACTCCTCCGCTCTGATAAGTGTCATGCTTGCCGTTATCAGGACAATCAGCATAGTGTATCCTGTGAAGAGGATAAACCAGCACCTGCTCCTGCTGTGTATCGGTGTGTACTGGGTTATATGGGTGGGTGTTGCGGCCACTGACTCCTATTACTGGTCTAATGAGGCTATGCATGGTGGGAACATGCAGGTACATTACTACTACTCCTTCATAAACATGGCCGGCCTCAATGGCCTGATTAACCTGTTGAACGAGAAGGGTATGCTGGCCGAGTATATCATACGACACCATGGCATACTCCTGCCCATAATAATCTGGGTTTTACCTTGTGTCCTGCCCTCCTTTATCTGTCTGGTGTGTACTCTCATACAGATTACACTATTCTGGAAGAAGCGAGTGCCCAACTCGAAGAGCGATGTTCACTCCAAGGTAACAGTCACCATCATCCTCCTGACAGCTGTGTTCTTCGTGTGCAACACTGTCAACTTCACAGTATGCATGACAATGGTCCACATGGACTGGAAGGCAGGCCACAAGCTATGGCTGTCGCTCTACTTTGCTACAAGTGTCACTGCGTTTATCAATGCACTCAGTAATCCGCTGATTCTGATAACCAGAGGGCAGCAACTGCGGCGCTATGTGATCCAGACAGTACGGGTACCAAGGAGAGAGCAGCAAAGTCGGAGAACATACCTCAAACTACCGACATTCTTCTGTACTCGAGAGGAGAAGGTCTCAGCGAGCTACGCAGTGGCGGCGGCCGGAGAGGTTGATAAGGATGTCGTCAGGGAAACGCCCAATTAGGACAATCATAGTATGCAGATATCGATTTAAATTCGAGCCGTATTCAATACGAAGAAGACTCTGAAGTTAGGATGTTATCATATTCTTGCCGCTGGACATTTATTTCATTTTATTGTTTTGTGCTATCAATACTATTTTTGGGAATAAAACTAGATATTCAACAGTCGACACACAAAATATTTTGTTTAAATGCATATGACACACCTATTTATATTCCTGCCATGAAACATGATTATTCAGTACACAACTAACACCACCACACATACACACACACGCTCAGGCACATTTGAATGCAATTCACTCGCACGTTTTATTCTTACGCAATGCAATGGAAAACAAACCGCGGTGCTCAATTGCTTGTCCATTGTAGTAAAACTATCTCCATGACGATAACTTGCTATCTCAATTGTGACCCACCAGCTCTCAGCAAATACAATGCTTCACTCGACAAGCTCGCGGCAGGGTCACGTGATGCGCCGCCAAGCAAAGTAATCACTGTCACGTGATAGTAATATATGTGTTACTGTACGCGCTCATATGACAATTCCCTCAGTAATCATTGCGCATTTAATATTTTCAATCATTCTTGTGATAATGCAACCCCTTTCTGGATATTCAGGGAAAAGTTAGGAGTGTTTTTGAAGAAAATTTCCTGTTTCCATCGTCGATAAGAATCCTTTTCGCGACAAAATGTGGACGGCTAAACATTTCTTCACCACCTGTAGTCAAGCAGAGGAGTTTAAAACTTCCTCCTTGCTATGAGCATCGCAGAATCGAGCATTTATCGCCAGTTTGTTATTTGTTGTTCGTAGTATCGGTCGAGGTATCGATACTTTCATTTCACATCAATTGAAAAGTGGACAGCATCCACCTTCTGTTTTGTTGTACTTTACGAGTTTAACAATTTCCGAACGATTGTCGATTGTGCCTACTTAATGAACCAATCCTGATTTTCGATATTATCCAACATCTTGTTCCCATGGCCATAAGAACGATTACAAGTGATATGAGCTTCATTGATCCAAGTTTTCTAACAATATGATGTTCATAAGTTGGATTATCACAAATCTGAGAACTGCTGGTACTTATCTGCCATTACACTATGATATTGACCAAATATCGCTAACCACTAACTAGGAGTACTAACTAGGAGTACGAAGATGCCTATGATAGCAGCATCTGAGCGGGGCCCAGGGTCAGGCAAGTACCACCCCAACATGGCTCCCACGTGGAAAGCTGCTGGGGCGTACAGTTTCGGTGCTAAAGTCAAGGACACCTCGAAATTAGACTGTTCTCCCGGTCCTAAATACGGTATGGACGAGACTCTGACGACTAAAGGAGCAGTGAGGAACCCAAAGTTCAGTTTGTCGGGACGCCACCCCGACCCCATCCCATTCAACACTCCAGGACCCGGCTCCTATCAGGTATAAGTTGCGTGAGTGACTAGATACCTACTAATTGCAAATATTTCACTCTACCCAAAATTTCCTCTTTTTCTATGTCAAAAGGAGGGTGTACATTGACACCCCACGGCACGCCTATCTCGTAGAACATGCTGATTCAAAGCAAGAAATTACTCACGCCACCCGAAATTATGCGAACGTTGTAGGATATGGGTAACATGTCAAGAATGCAACGTTATGCTACCAACCACACACGTTATACAAACACGTTACAGCTCACAACATATTAATATTATCTCACCTGATTTTCCGCAGGTTGAGAAATGTCCGGTCCCAGGAGAGAGACGATCGTCAGCATTTGTGATGGGAGGCAGGACCCGATATAGGAAGAAAGACCACACTCCAGCCCCCAGTCAGTATTCCTTACCAACGCAGCTGGGAAGCAAGGTAATTGAGCTAGAGTTGTTCAACTTTTAGTTATAGATAGCTGACAGATCATGATGAATCAACAGAAAAAGAAGGGTTTTTCATGCGATGATAACCTTCGTTTCAGATCATCACCAGTAACACGAAGTCGAGCAGAGCATTTGGATTCAACAGTAAGCCGAGGAAGGGCGGTTATGATGAAGATCTCCACCAAACGCCGGGGCCCAGTGCATACGCGCTACACAACGACAATGCCACCAGAGTGAAGGCCCCGGCTGCGTCCATGTCCACCAGGACGTACATTCCTGGTGATCCGACACAGAAACCAGGCCCGGGAGCCCACAGCCCTGAGAAGGTAGGGGGGAATTAGGAACTCATGTAAGGAATCATCTCGTTAATACCGGATACTGGATTGACATTGATTTGACTATCATGACACTCACCTTTTGGCAGGTTGTCATCACGAAGCCACGAGCAGCTGGATTCCCTATCGGGATCAAGCACTCCGAGTACACCACACCCCTTATCGTAGAGTAGAGATGATCAGGAAGAGGTTAACAGATCGTGTAAAACTGGACATCACAACTTGAGGATGCCATCATGAAATCATTCAGGCCATTAATAGTGCTAATTATAATGAGTGTTTGTTATGTTTATCAAAATGTGCCATTTCAAATTCAATGTAAGGTCGATAGCAAGTTATCCAAGAGGATTATTATTTTGTATCATCAGTGATTCACAATTGATAGAATCAACACTGTTTACAATACATGAGCCCCTTTCAATGAGTACCTGTTTCATTGATATGTCGCTATGCAACACATCATAATGGAAATTTTTGAACATTTGACAATCCACTTCGTATAACTGTCATGATTTCATTTCCATGTTTCTCAAGACATGGCACAAGCACACTGTCAAATTCAAGATTAGATTTGATCGATTAGAGCGATGATAAGATAATTTCTTATCCCGGATTTTGAAAATTTAAAAAAACAAGCAATTGAAATTCATCTTTTCATGAAGTATGAAAACATGTAAAGCAATTAAAGAATTGATGTTAACACAGAATGAAGATAAATGCTAAGGAATAACTAATTACGGAATTAATTAGCAAGACGGCAGGCATTACCTACTATAAATCAAAATATGCATTGTGTGCGGTGTGGCGAAAAGTAAAAAGTATCTCAAACACTGGCGCTGAAATAAACGCGAAAAAGGCCTTACTGACTTATCAAATGATTCAGAATTCGCGTAGAAGATACCATCAGGGAAATATCAGCGCTCGATTCTTCGAATGACAATACGTCAATACGGTGTTAAAATGTTGCGCGCGCGAAGCCGCGCGCTTTCAAAAGAATTGACTATTTGTTTTTGAGTTTTCACTTGCTCTATGATCCCAATTAACTATAAGTGTAGGGAACAGTAATACTAGAGTTCATACGTGTCCACCGCGATCCCACCGTTCTTGCTCGTAAAACTGAATATAATATGGCGACTTAGTGATATATCGTGCACGCGTACGTACGTGACGCGCGAGAGGTAAAAGATGCAAGTGCATCAGTGTCGTTACATATTTTATTCCTAGCGCGTACCGCACATGTGAATAAAAAGTGTGACCGACGGTGGCAACAAAATAAATTCAAACGTTAATTAGAGAGAATTTGAGTGTGCTTCAATTATTTCGCTCACTTATCCAGATTTTCGTTGAATTTTCTATCATTTGGGCTTCCATTCAACTAGAGATGAACAGATTATCTTATAAACCAGCATAGACAAAAGAAACCAAGACTTCACTAAAAACTCATATAAAGGATACACACCCTACAAAAGCAAACATTGACAAACAATAAGTTCAAATGAAACTGTGATTGTGCAGTAAAGTGACATGTAAACAAGTGCCCTATGCTTCCCGGTATTGAGGATCATTAATCCGTTTACTTAGACCGACGTTTCTACTTTTTCATGTTAATTGTGGTCAAATATACTGGAATATGCAACCTGATTCCATTCATCATAGTACTTCAATTATTAGACCGAGTAAGAAAAGCAAGGTATGTATTGTTTATATGTGCATATGTACAATGTATACAGAGTTCATGCAATAATATGACTACAATGTTCACTAAATGCAGTGTATAGTGTATACACTATTTAGTGTACGCCTCAACTGCACTTTTTCCCACGCTCCCGATCGCTCCTCGTCCACCTAACTCTAATTCCTCGTCCTCATCCTCAAAGTCGTCCTCATACTCGTACTGCTTGTTCAGTTCCTCGTCAGCAATAAGGTCCTCATACTCACGTGATGCATACTTTTCCCAGTCTGTCATCGGAACTTCGCCTTCCTGAGTAGAAAACGTGTGAGTAAATATTCCACGTATACGGTTTACGTCCCCCAAAATGGTAGTAATTAGAAATTCTGCAAGATTTTGCAGACTTCGTTAAATTATATTTCCCGCTATTATCAATGATCAGAAGTCTTACAGGTGCTGCATAAATTGAAAAGACCGTTAATCAGCGATATTATTTTGGGTGAGCAATGGGTATTCTCTTCACTGTTGAGAATATTCAAAGAAATGATGTTTGATCGACACCTATGACCTGAAACCAAGAAAAAAAAACACGAAGTTTGATATCACAGCACTTATGTCAATTTTTAACTTCCTTCCACGAGAACAGTTCTGTCCATTCAAATCGACTCTCCTGGCTCCCTAGGTTCAGAATTGGCGGATGCTACATATTCTTGAGATAAGATTAACACCTCGAGTTGGGTGCTACAGAGGTGATTTAACCCACACTTTCATCCGTCGTTCAAAGAGTATGTATTTTCGATGCGACGCTCTCATAGCTACCAATATCTACCATTGCTGCCACTGGTTTAATAATATTACTCAATTAGACCAGGGCCAATTAACACTTCGCTTTTTAAAATTGTAGTTTAAATATAGCAGTGCTCAGTAGCAGCGCACCAAGTTATAGGAAAAGGTGGATTTATAGAATAAGATGAGTATCGGAGTTAATTGGTCATGTTAACTTCCAAATTGTAACTTTTCCCACTGACAGTACCGGTAGTATGACGCAAATTGCAGTGAAATTGAGCAGAATAAAGCGGCTATTATTAGCTATCATGATCGACAGATAACTAGATCAACTCAATTGCACTACGATAAATGATCTTTGAAGGTAAAAGCACTTGAGTCAAAGCCTCAGATGTGATCGCCCATTATAAAAAGTGTACCTTGTTCGAAAGAGGATCCTTCAACTCGTGATCGAGGAATTTCTGAATATTGAGGAAAATGTTGAAGAAGAGAGAGGGTTGTTTGCACTTTTTGATGTCGGAGAGGGACACTTTTGTTTCCTCCTTGGGACACGCGATATCGAGAGCCTGGCAGATACAGTCTAGTACGGAGCATTCTTCCACGCCGAGTAGACGCATCTTCTCCAACTGAGCCTGGTGTGAGTGAGGGTAAGGAGGGGGAGAGGGGTTGTTGTGGGTGAGTAGACTTGAGCAGGGGATGGGGTAAAGTGGGGAGGGGGGTTAGGTGGGGAGGACGAGAGAAGTCCCTGGTCAGCCTCAATCCGGTAAAGAACGCTTTAAAAAGTTCGTATAATTGAATTATAGATGTAAGTGTTTAATAACCTCTCAGTTAACTGAAGCAAAGTCCTATAAGTGTGCGTTAATTAAGTTTGAAGTGTCTGCGTTTATCATAGCCGTCTCAAATAGACAAGTAATTAGGCATTCTCGATAGCACTATATTCAAGTTCATGAAATGAGAAATGAATTCAAGCGCCTCAAACTGGTTTATAAAATTCAGCTAACCAAGACTATAGCGCATGGTACATGCGATTTTCTCAACCCCCTCATGAGCACAGTGGTGTCAACAAACCACAGTGGTGTCAACACATACTGGTTTCCCACCTGGTAGAAGTACTCTAGTTCGTAGAGAGACAGATACCCATCCCCATCGAGATCCATGACTCGGAACCAATATTCAATCGCAGTGGGATGTGATTTATCCTCCTCTGCGAGCAGGAACCGGATAAAGTCGAAATAGGTGAGGGTCTCGGTTTTCTTTGGTGTTACCTGAAAATGGCGTGTGATAGTTTCAAATTAGAGTTCGATCATGTCACCGACACAGAGAAGGGATCGTTTAATGTACCACGTTATTAAGACATGAGCTGGCGCCCTGCACTGCTACACATTTGTAATGTGTAATAGCATATTTTGCAAAACAGATAAGATGAATCATCGCCAGAATATGCAATCTGCAGAATAATCGCCAGGACAAGGCAGAGTAATAATGGCTATAAATACATGAGTCTTGGGGGCATTGGAATGCAACAACAGAGACATTGATTAGATTATTGCGATTTATTCATTGTTCATTATTGATTTCGAACTCAACGTCCTGCCAAGAAGATAATTGATTTACACTTGTTGTAGTACACCCATTATCACCAAACTCACCGTCCCTTGGAAAAGCCTCTCCAAAGCGAATGGGTTGACAGTGGAGTCAGCATGTCTGGATATGTCCTCCAGGTTTATTATGAGATCGTGGTCCGTGTCTATCTCCCAAAACTTGCAGTATATCACGTAGAAGTGCTCATACGAGAAATAATCTGATACCTGATATTGAAATTCACAATTTAATGAACGGCAATGATTTAAGGGATTCCTGGGATTTCAGATATGCTGGAAGTCGATGGAGATGGTTTCAATGTACCTGGTTAATATCAGGTTCCTCCTCAAGACTTGCTAAAATTTTGAGGAAGTTGCTTTCCCTCAATTCTGCCATTGATATTCTGGAGCTCCATGAGCGATTGATAGTGTACATAATCCGGCCGGTCACGGTTTCAATGTATCTGCACGTAGTATGGTAAAAAATATGATGAGCAAAGAATGAGGATTAACATCTCGGCAGTCAAAATAAAAGATGTTTACCTGGCATGAAATTCAGGAGCGTCATCAAGAAAAGACATCCCTGGATGGGTGTCTATTACATCTTGGAGGAGATTATTAAAATCTCCCCAAATAAGATGAGATCGATTTCCTTTTGACATGATTCTTACAAACTTCGCTGCTTCATCATGACACGTCGACTCTAAATCTTCAAATACCTAGATGGGTAGATAAATGAATCCCTCTAGATGAAAGAATCTTAAGGAGATTTCAATGATATAGTCAATAGTCATGACAGAATCATGAGTATTGAAAACGGCTAAAGTTATAATCATTTATTGCCATACCTGAAGGAATTGCTGTAATGAGCAAGTTTCTGAGCTAGTACAAGCCTCAAACAAAGGACATTTCCAATAAAGAGGCAGTCCTGCTGCCTTGGTTACACTTCCAAAGTCTCTTCGAGATATCAGTCCGCCTGAACATTCCTTAAACAAGGCAGTAATCTTTGGCATTTGCGATAAATCTGTTTTCTGGGGTGGGGTTAATGGTTTACCCATTGGGAAATAGAATTGGGGTATGTTTTCCTGGAGCCGCTTCCCTTTTGCACTGATACCAGGGGAACATTTCTTATTTTCAAGGGCTGGAGACGGAGTCCTGTTAGATCTTGATCTTTGAAGCGAGCTTCTTTGTGGAGTTGGGGTAACCCTTGGGCTACCTGAAGAAATACATGTATAGGGATGTATAGTGTAAATAGAACACTTAATTTGCCCTCTTTACATGTCCTCAATACTGCAATGAGTAATACCTCAAACTGGCAAAGAAATATAGGTAGCATTTCATTAACAATTCTGACCACGAGGTGATGCTGGATGCTTGTGGTGAGGAGGTGAAAGAGATCTGGTAGCAACAAGTTTGCTTGGTGCAACATCTGGAACCTTCCCTTTGAGGATGCATAGTAAATCTTCATTTAGCTGATCAAACACATTGTCTTGTGATAACCACTGTATAATTAATTCATTGACTTTGACCTGAAATGAGATAAAGTTGACATGATAAGAATACAAGCTGTACTTATTAAATCCATGAACTGGCAGTAATTTCATTGGCATTAAATTTATTGGAGATCAGAATTTAAACAGCTCTTGCACGCCAATATCCAGTTACCTTGACATCAGGAATAATGGTTACCATTCTAACATTTTTCACAATTCTGAAACCTCTCTTCCTTTAAGAAGTCTTAGAAAAAGACCTCAGAATTCTCATTCATTGGCAAAATCTTTCTCTATAAAATTATGTATATTTTCAATATGTATTATAATAGCCAAGAAGTGTTCTTGTGAGTATTTAAGTTCAAAGAAAGCTCTCTTCCTCTGTCATTAATAATAGAATAGAATGAAATAGAATGAGTTATGGTATACAACCATCACTATTATATAGACTATTATATAGACGTTATGAAAATCATTAACCCAGTAAAAAAGAAGAATTGCTCAAGGTCTTAAGCTTACGTCACTTTTTACTTAAACAAAAAAGAAAGGTGTATGAATAAGATAAAAATTTATGAAATACATCACCACTTGTGAATACTCCTGATTAAAATCAATAATTAACTCATGTGGTACTGCATATTTGCAGTCAGTTTATCTATATTCTATTCCTATGAATGAATATAATGAATGACATTATTATCAACTTAGAACAAACAGAGATTTTTGATAAATAAGCAGTTTCCCATAGCTTAGTTAAATGGAAAATTGAAATTGGAGATGCGATTGCCTTCATTTGCATTGTTCAAAAATATTTGATCGTTAAAAAATATGTTATATTATATTATGTTGTCAGATTTTATTTGACCTGTCTTTAACGCGCGCGGAGCATGCGTGTTTTCATCGCGATCGCGTCGAAAACCAAAACATGTTAATTGTTTTGGCTTTTGTTGTCGATTGATGATAGACCCTGTCGCGAGAATTTCGTTCCGCGCGCGCGTCGCAAACTTATTCTTAGACGGCGCAAACTTATTTTTATTGCTGACGCAAGTCGCTTCGCGGCTTGCATCAGCGGTCTGGCATCGCCCGACAAAGCCTTCGATGCAGGCGCGCTTCGCGCGCGCGAGAAACAGGTCAGGTAACATCTGACAAAAATTTTATATATGTGATTCAACGCCAGCACGGGCACTGTTAACACTGCTCATGACACATGATAAAGAGTGTTGATGTTATGTTGATGTTATGTTATTTTATTTAATTTCATGTCATTCGCTTATTTGTATTTTCTAGCATGACTAGCATGTGCGTCTTATTCATTCCAGTATTATGCATTGTTCATCGATCACGGAGATATTGATCATGCATGCATCATATACTGTATAAGTCACTTGGCATTGAACTTTAAANAAGTTCAAAGAAAGCTCTCTTCCTCTGTCATTATTAATAGAATAGAATGAAATAGAATGAGTTATGGTATACAACCATCACTATTATATAGATGTTATGAAAATCATTAACCCAGTAAAAAAGAAGAATTGCTCAAGGTCTTAAAGCTTAGTCACCTTTCACTTCAAAAAAATAGAAAAGTGTATGAATATAATGAATGACATTATTATCAACTTTGAACAAACAGAGATTCTTGAGAAATAAGCAGTTTCCCATAGCTTAGTTAAATGGAAAATGGAAATAGGAGATGGGATTGCCTTCATTTGCATTGTTCAAAAATATTTTATCGTTCAAAAATATGTTCATGTTATATTATATTATGTTGTCAGATTTTATTTGACCTGTCTTTATCGCGCGCGGCGCGTGCGTGTCTTCATCGCGTCAAAAGCCAAAACATGTTAATTGTTTTGGACTTTGTTGTCGCGATTGATGATAGACCCTGTCATGTCGAGAATTTCATCATGCGCGCGCAGCGCAAACTTATCCTCAGACGCAAGTCACTTTGCGGCTTGCATCAGCAGTCTAGCATCGCGCCCATTCGCCCGACAAGACCTTTGATGCGCGCGCAAGAAACAGGTCAGGTAACATCTAGGACAAAAATATTATATATGTGATTCAACGCCAGCACGGGCACTGTTAACACTGTTAATGACACATCATAAAGAGTGTTGATGTTATGTCAAAATCTTTATTTTATTTTATTTATTTTCATGTCATTCACTTATTCATATTTTCTAGCATGACTAGCATGGGCATTGACCTAAAAAACTGTATGCTGGTCATCTTATTCATTCCATTATTATGCATTGTTCGTCGATCACGGAGATATTGATCATGCATGCATCATATACTGTATAAGTCACTTGGCATTGAACTTTAAATATCCATACAGTATCTCGGGACAGTGTAGTTATTAACCTATTCGTTTTACTTTGAGTTATTTATTCGGTTCTTCCCCTCCATTGATTCTTATCTCCAATTCCCCCGTCTCTCTAAACTGTGCAGCTCAGAATTCGAGAGTTCTGGGTGGCCCAGCCTTGTAGTTGTAAGCTGTTAGCTGTGAGGGGTACTGTGGGCCAAAACCCCTCTGTTCTCTCTTGTCACCTGCTGATACTGAGATCCAAATCACAGTTGATAAGATAGGGCCTAACATCTTTAGGGTAACCGCTGATGGTTCTTCCCTCTCTAAGAGAGGCTCTCTTATGTCAATTCTTGGATTAGAAAATCAATATCCAGTATTATATTTCGCTATGTTTGCAGTATACCCATATCTATACTTTGGATGTATTATATTTCATGTATGCTGTACCTATGTTCTGCATCTCATGTTTATTGGCAGCAGTTTTGTCACAGACCTACAATTAGTTATAGATGAAATCTAATTTGACAATTGGCATTAAGTCTTGTAGGGATAAATCCAAAGTTAATGAAAGAGTTGATTCATGTCAAAATTATTCAATCCAATGAGATTCTACAGTTCAAACTTTTTCTTTTAAGTTTAATTTTCAGTCTTCTCTGATTTCTTTGCTAAACACAGGCGTTGTGTGTCATCTCCCATGTCCACATGTCATACAATTAACCCAATTTATCATTGATGCAGCTCTATAACTGACGCATAATGGCTATCAAGTTAGTTTTTGTATCTTGTTATGGAGCCATTGTCATCTTAATTCTTATAGGCTACCCAACATTATATATTTTGGATGCCAACATTCCTTAGTTTTTCTTTTTGGCCATGCCTGTGCTCAAAACTTCATAATTAACACTTGCAGGACCCGTGGCCTCTGGCCTCTGTTATTCTGATAATTATAAGTAGCAATATTCTTACTCTTTCATATGCATTAATGGCCTAGAAGTTAGAACGGGATTTCTTGCTTTGTTGTGGAATTGATTGTTCTGAGAATACTCATATTCACAGGGCTGCTTTTAGGATTCCAAGGCAGTGACAGGATAGTGATCTTTAACTGGTCTCCTGATTTTGAATCTAAAAAGGATCCACAAATTGAATATCATATTGTTTTCTCTCTTATGCATCTGGTTCATGCATGCCAATTGTCATATGACTCCTGAAGTTGTCGGATTTTTTTCAAGAAACTACTTTGTGATCAATATCCTGCCACTCATTTGGGATTTTGCATTGCTCACATGATAGGATGCTGGGAAAATTGATGGATAATGATCTTTTTCAAGAATATTTGTTTGTCCCCCATTTGCTCACAACATTTCTAATCAGAAAAACTGTTAGGGAAAGATGGTCAGTGATGTTAAAGTTTTGAGATTCAGAGTCGTATTTACTGGATTGTTTTTGCTCCTCAGTAAGTTTTGGTTGAGCTTTGACATGAAAATATTGGTATGTGCAATACTTCTGTAGAAATCTACCAGTACAATATTCCAATAATCAATTTATCTTGCAGATAAAGTTTGCTTTGGGAGCACAGCCCAGTTCAAGATAACTCCAGTTTATGAATCCTATTATGGATTTGACACTGATCACGATGTTCAAACCAAAGCATCAGCTGATATAATTTTCTTCCAATTGAATGGAGGTAATGGTTCTTACTTCAAAAATAATTATTTATCACCAGCAGTACATAATTCAATTTATCGTATGAAGAATCTAGTAAACCACTCAATTGAATTTATCAACAGGAATGAGAGTTTTCTGCAATGCAACTTTGAAACAAGCTTCACAACAAGAAGAAATTTTACCAGTTAGTTGGTTTGAAAGGATAGGGGACAGGTGAGCTACAACTGAATTTCTTCTGAATTAATTCTAAGGTCTCGTCACCCTATATCATGTTTAGAATAAGGTTCAACGGGAAACCGATTCCTAGACGCCCCTTTTTCATATACGACTTAATTCCCCTTCATATGTAATATAGAGTCGATGTGATGATCTCGATGCTTCCACTCATCTAACCAACTAATTCCGACGACTTGTGTAATTGGTAATCTTGGAGAGATGGTCCAATGTGCTCCGACTTTGAAGGGGAGCAGAGGAGAATCGAGATCTGCACTAACTTGTTACTAATAGATCTGGTACCAGTATAATTACTGCACTAGTAATAGACCGACCCCAATCAAGTGGTGATACAACATGATATGTCCGGTTATGACGACTGTTGATGATCCAACCCGTTGTTAAAAACCAATGCGATGTTGATAATAGTGAGCAGATTTTGCTGATGTGGAAATTATGCAATATTCAATTTAGTGTGGGACGTTGTAGGGACCTTGAATATGCAACGTCATGACCAATAATTGCTGATGGGGAAATAGATGGAGCAATAGACTTTCTGGTGTGTTAGATCCTTCGCCATATGACTCCGGTAGTATGGAGACTTGATACATTTGAGATGACTGGCATATCATGTATTTATATATAGTCGGGATGGGCAGATCCACTTGCTTGGTACAACGACTGATCATTTTCGATAGATTTTAATTGATATGATGGATTGTATTCTGCAAGAGCCGCACTTCCTAACTTCACGGTTCCTACACCGTGATTACCAATTCAGTACTCAGTAGCCTCCAGAACAATGTATGAGTAGCCTCCAGAACTATGTATCAGTACATATGCGTGCACCAGCTCTACATCATGATAAGCTCAGAGAAGTATTCACGATGGAATGATTTACGAACTCTCAACAGCACACACGATATATGATAAGTGTATCACTGGTCACATCATTATAATTCCTACCTCTGAAGTGTTGAATTCCCCCTGTAGGTATGTGGCAGTGTCAACCCGGAAGAGAGACGGTATTTGGGATGCCCAAAACAAGACACTCATCATATCTCGGGAAGAGTGCCATGCTGACCTGGCTGGACGACAGTTTGCTTGTAGAGCACTGGAAAACGGTCAATACGAGCAGTACTCAACTCCCCAAACCATGACCATGAGCTGTGAGTACTGTGGGATGGGAGGGGCTGACCATGAGTTGTGAGTACTGTGGGATGGGAGAGGCTGGGGGTGGGCAAGTTTCCATGATAGGTACCTAGGAGAATAAATGGATCAATTGGTTGCAAAGCTCATGTACTCAACTCTCAATCGCTAGTTAATACTAGCCTTTGAATAAAGGCACTTGCCATCTCAGAATAAGAGTGTGTATATTTTGCGCAGACCGTTACTCATAATATGATCTTGTTGCTCTGTCGCAGCATCCACCGAAGTGTGACAGTTGAATCCCTAGCTCCTAATGTCTCTTGATTACAACCATGAATGTCCATAATAATACATGATATCAAAACATGATCGCTCCATCCCTCTCTCTCTCTAGCTGAGGAGGATTATGTTTTAAATATTCTCATCGTCATTTACAGAACACGTGACCAAAACACGTGGTGGGTGCACGTGACCGCACTTGTTAGTTCAAAGTGGTAATCGGGCGGATAGGGCTCGTGTCTGAAGAGTAGAAAACTGTCAGCAGGGATTCTGCTCCTTCTAGCTGTCGACCAAAGAGATACCGGGTTGGCGATCACGTGAGATATAGTGAGAGAGTGAGCGAGTGTTGTTGATTAATTAGCAATCTAAAGCCTGATACATTTAACATGACATAATGACATGTATTATGTGTCCCAAATGACGGACATAATATGACGATCAATTTTCAGCAACAAAACACCATAATAGCACTTTAGTTAGTTAGTTATGCAATGTTGTCATAAACCATGGAGTAATGTTATGACGTTTTCACACCTGTACAATGAACATCATAGTTGATACTTTAGATTTAGATGGCATGTATAGTGTACAATGTATATTCGTCCAATGGCATACATTTGGGGCACTTTTTGAACCTCACTCATTACTCAAGTCCTGAAAAGATTTCTACGTCTTAAATTGAATCCATCTATCCATTAGTAAAATTCCGCAAGCTTTGTGAGAAAGCTTTGTGAGAAAGTTAGTAAGTGCAGTGTTTCACCTAATGCACTTTAAAATGTTGTAGGAAGAAGAGATTTCTTCACCTTAGCGCACGTTTGAGGAAAACCTGCCTCATTGAACGTTGAAGTCAATGTAGCCTTATCGATAACCTTGTCTTAGTGGTACCTATATGATCAGATTCCAATTCCTGATAACACCTACTCTAGACATTGTGTTCAGTGTTCACCTTCTACGAATTGGTACCAGGGAAATTAGCCCCAGTCTGGTATCTGCTGCCGGATGTCTGCATGTTTAAAACTGTGCACTCTAGACACTGGATAATATGGTGCCTCTATCACAATATATTCATTTTGCCCAGGCTAGGGTTATTCTTATGGTAATTATCAGTGGATTGTATATCGGTAATTGGTGATTAGATATTTGCAGTTAATTATGTCGAGACATGCTGTTATTGGAAAACTCTATTCACCATTATTGGAAAACTCTATCACCACGAAAAAATCTTTGTATCTCAAGATTCAGCTTCATCGATTGGGATGTCTTTTCTCCGTGTGAGCAAATGTAACATTATAACGAATCTTAATAAATGGTCGATCAATCCAAATATAGAGGAAGCCTTATTCGAATGTTATTTTTAAACAATCTGTGAAAAAGTCTGTTGCAAAAAGTCTGTTTATTGATAGCATTAGGTAGCAAAATATCGTCAGTGTAGCTAATTGTTAGTCGTGACCATATAATTTACTTCTGGTGACATGATATTCCCTCAATCAAACACATGGAAGGATTCTATGACGCAAGAGAAGTTCCTTTATTTAGATGAATTGCCGCTAACTCCCAGAAAAAGAGACTTTCACTTGACTTCACCGTGGGAAGAGTCAGGAAATGTGAAATACATCAATCAAACACTTTTCAGAGTTCACCCCTTGCAGTGAACTTTCAAAGAAACTGTAATGCGCTATTATTTGAATATATGAACAGACACTCTTATCACTTCGAAACGTCAAGAATTTGACTGCAAATTTAAGCAGATCAGCGCTATTCTGTGCGGACGATTTCCGATAGGGTTTTATACAGCGCACTGCAGGTGGATGCCCATTTACCGTGTCGTGCAGGCCGTTGCATGGAGATAACTCAGGACAAGTCCTGGACGGGATATATTATGAAGGAGCAGGAATATGCGGTAGTAGAGCTGCAGAGTAAGCGGGATTATTGGACGAATATGAGCATACCAAACAAACAGATCAGATCGCAGATCAAAACAGACTCCCAACATACACACATCCATGTCATACCTGGATGTTGAATGATAGCTGTTATGAAGAGCCAGTGTATCTCACATTGGTATTAGACAGTCAGTTAGGAACCACCTCATGGGTTCTGGAGACCAATTATTAACTCCTGGGTATTGATATTCGATGATAATGACCGAGAGGAATCACGTATCCGAGGGAATGTAGAAAATATGTGTGTGTGTGTGTGTGTGTGTGTCTGTGTGTCTGTGTCTGTGTCTGTGTCTGTGTGTGTGTGTG
>CAMPET010000092.1:142160-158998 GCA_946803715.1 Beroe ovata
ACACACACACACACACACACTCAAACACACACTCAAACACACACACACACAAACCATCTGGGGGAAAACCCATCGACTATTATAGTTCGGCCCATGACCGGTTCTTGGAAATAGTCCAGGAGCTTGTTCGCCATTAGAGAACAAGAGGGAGAGAGCCAGGATAGACGTACACCCAAGATCGAGAAGAAAATATTATAGTCACGTGACAGTGTGTAATGAACTAAACAGGAATCAGTTCCTCGCTCAATAATCACTGCCATCACACACACATACACTGAATATAAAATATAGAGAACCAGTCGTCATACAAATTCTTTAGAAGCTTAGAAGTTATGCTAATTGTTGAAGAGGGCGCAGATTTCCCTTGGTCAACACCTAATATTCTAATATTGCGATATGAAGCCCACTGGATTCGTTACACCTCATTGCTACAGGCAGTAATTACTCCATGATTCACAATAATTATCCTGTATTAATCATGGTAATACGTCACCAGAACTGGATCGAATAATATCAGCCAATCAGAAACACCCAAATCCAACTCCTCGAATCACTCAAATTCACCGTCATGTCAACACCATGCTCAAATCAGGATAGTTAATTCTGTCACGATTATTACACAGGTTTCCCCTCCCCCGGCAATAGTCATGGTACAGCCCTCACTAGAGAAAGAGAGCCATGTCACGTGACCCCTTGTTATGACGTCACAAAGGTTACATGATACGTTCATTTCTTGATATCATTCTCCTAGCGGCAGTAGAAACGATGAGAAACTATCAATATTAATCTAAATGATACTCTGAAGTGTGTAGGCTTCCTAGTATGGCAGTATGACTGTGAAGATCAACTTGTTCAGTATTGATAATAAGGTTGCTGTTGGAAATTCCTCATTTGAGGCATCAATCACAGTCTCCTACCGCCACATGATTCACGATGCAGCCTATATAGAGCTATAGAGCTAAAGGTACGGTTTGCATGCCGAAAAGGTGGACAGTCTTTGATAATAACCAGGAAACCTATGATCTCGGCAACCAGTCCGATAAGAAGAGCGATGATCTTGATGGGCCTCCTTCATTCGGATTCATTTCATGCGTCCCAGCTGTCTTCTCAGCGACAATTCAAATACGATAATCTCCACAATAAATCACTGTAATTTAATCCCATTATTACCCGGAGCCCCCTGTGAGGTGAGTAGTGAACGTGTAGTCAGTAGTATAGACTGAGCTCACTGATCATATTGAGAGTGAGATGGGTGACTCACCACACTCAATCGTACCAGTGGGGAGAGGGGGTTAACCTGACTCCCCCTTGTGAGCCCATAGGACTCCACTGGGTGTAGCTAGTCACCACCCTAATATGAGAGGAGGCCCCACATTCACTATGACCGGAGTGTTCCCCCTCTCTCTGATCGGTCATTACTGCCCAGATCCATGTCCCGTGAAATAATATTGGGAATCCGATAACATAATGATATGCCACAATCAATATTTTCTGTAAGGGGTGATGTTGGAAGCGGGATTTCCATAGAACCATGTCAAATGAAATTTGGAACCGTTTAAATTTCTGATAAAAGTCACCGGGGCACATAACTTCATCGAATCTAATGTCAGTATTTTAAACCAGAATCACATCTCTTGGTATCTCTCTCACTGTAATTTTAACAAGTGTGTGACTGTGTGTGTCATATTGAAGTCAGTGATGCAGCTGCCGATTTACTACCAGCGATTTTATCTGCGTACAGTGTCGTTTATACCTCATGTTTTAAAAACCTTTATCACTACGATCAAGGGTGAAATTGTACATTGTGACTTCTTATCGTGTGTACGTGTGTACATGAGTTGAGGGCAAGTGTTTTTCACCAAGTGTATGACACGTGACGTGACAGTTTATTGGTCATGTGACCCCAGTGAATGTACGTGTCATACAACACATATGTACCTACATACTGACGTGTGGCAGTGGGGACAGTTTACCCCCTTCTCGGTGATTATGCTGTACATTAATTATCGGGGAAGATAAGGTGCTCTGATGAAACCTGTTAGTTTTCCGCGGCATCCCTCCTGTGTATACTATGATGTGAATTGTTAGGGTGCACACACACACACACACACAGACACACAGACACACACACAGACACACACAGACACAGACACACAGAAACACACACATTTTTCTTGGTATCCTGTCTTCCCTACTTGTATCGATCATTGGCATCGAGTTCATCATATCCAATAGGCTTCAATTTCATGCTATATCAACAAGCCTAGAAATAGACCATGTATTTGTGTGCGTGTGTATCCACAAACATGGATTTATAAGAAATTTACACTCCCCTGGGTACTTGTGTAGAATCACATGAATTACAGANCACACACACACACACACACACACACAAATACAGACACACACATAAATTTCTTGGTACCCTTTTCACCCTACTTGTATCGATCATTGGCATCGAGTTCATCATATCCAATAGGCTGCAATTTCATGCTATATCAACAAGCCTAGAAATAACCCATGTATGTGTGTGTGTGTGTGTGCGTGTGTATCCACAAACATGGATTTATATGAAATTTACACTGCCCTGGGTACTTGTGTAGAATCACATGAATTACAGACTGTCAAGGTTTTTATGACGATACCAGGACAGACCCTGGGTGGTACACTGGGTGGTACCAGGAAGTGGTTGACTGGTATTATAGAGCGGGTGCAAGGAGGCGTCTCATTTCCATAACAATACCGCCGTGGTTTTCACACCTCACTGAAACACAGCCCTCTCTCCTCACTGCACCCCGTATATTGAAACACGCTTCCCGCATGGATTACACTGTCACGTGATCGGTCTGCGGTGTGGGTCACGTGACCCAGTGTGAAGCCGTATGATAGGCTGGTACAGGGTAACACCAGCCTGGAGTAGGGAGGGGGAGAAATACCGCCTCTCACCCACTTCTCCTCTCAGAGTGGAAGGAGACAACCTCTGAAACCCTGTTAAACAACCTCGGGTGTGTGTTTGTGTGTGTGTGTTTGTGTGTGTGTGTGTGTTTGTGTGTGTGTATGTGTGTGTGTGCTCTTAGACTATGAGTGAACCAGTAACAGCTCTACAAGTTCATAACATCATGTTACATTTTGTTACCACAGAAAACTGATTATTGAGTGGGATATGTCACCAAAATTATTTAACAACCTGGTTTTAAACCCTCAAAATCACACTTTTAAGAAACGTATAATCGAGCGCTTCACTAATTTTAACCCAAAAAACAAATTATTTGATCCAATTACTGCAGTCGGGTGTCAAGGGTATTAATTATTCTCCGGGCGGTTTCAATAAACACTTCCCAATAAATACTGATAAGATTATTGGAGTTTCCATAGTAAATACTGTCAAGCCCCCGGAGTTATTTGACCGTGGACAGTGCATATAACATAACACTCCTGTTCCAATACGTGTGAATTGTGCTACAAGATGTGAAAACCAAGCTGAACCCCGTCTCTCCACCTTTATTGAATAGGTAACAAGTGGCCGACCCCACTCTCTCTCTCTCTCTCGGACGATTCTGGGACACACTACCAAGTTTATAATTGCCCGTGATCCATTATGCGTGATAATCGTGCCATTAAACCCATTGTTCAGGTTCAAGCCACCATTAACTCTGAATTCCCCCTGAATTAGGTATGGATTATTCATCATCTGCTTTCTGGAGCTCTTCCACGACAAATTTGAATAGTAATAGAGTACGTAGCTTGAGCTTATTGACCCTCTCTCTGAGACACTGAGACATGGTTTATTTACCACAACTATGAATTAGAGAGTAGAGCGTACAATTCAATATAGATTCGGATTACAGAGGCATTCCTTGGTGAAGGATATAAATGGTTATTTTGCTGCCTTCGCGCGCAGTTACAACATATATTCTAAACCTGTTTCTGACCTTCATGGATGTTAAACAGAACGATAATAGTGCAGTTAGAGATCTTCATTTAGATCTGTTACAAGAAGGAGGCTTGGTATCGACTGTTCACCATATTCTGTAGATTGTAAACATAGTGGTTTATGTGGTGATACCTTGTACCAGTCGCAGTCTTTTCGTACATTCTATAACGAGATTCCACTGACGCACCATGACCACTGACACATCCTGACCACAAACACACTATTACCGGTAACACACCCTGTCCACTGACACACCCTGACCAGTGACGCACCATGGCCCTGGTGTTTCACGTTGACCAATTGCGTAATGCGTACCATATTGACGAGTCACTTTATCAGTGACGTATCACAGTGACGTGTCAACCGTCAATCAATCAGTGACGTAATATTTTCACAGTCTTATCATCATCTTCATATTGTAACTGTGGTATTTCCTACTTTTCACGTCACCCACGGGTGCGAGATGATTCGCTGATATCCGCCCCTTAATTGGGAAGATCCTATCTTGTAAGATTTCACTCAGGAAGAAGTAGTGATATCATCAATTACACGTCATGATGGTGTACTTCCACGGTTTCTGTTGTAACAGCGATTATGATTTCCTAAAATGGCGATGATAGAATCTAGAGAAAAATGTGTGTTTTTCACCGGCTGCGACCTTATCAGAACTCAATCAGCGGCTGATTGATCCTTGAGCAGGAAGAACTCTAATAGTGTAGATACACTGATAAGAGAAACACACATCATATACCTCCCTGCATCACTGATGATTGGTGATACCTCCCTGCATCACTGATGATTGGTGGTACCTCCCTGCATCACTGATGATTGGTGGTACCTCCCTGCATCACTGATGATTGGTGGTGGTTGTTGATACATAGAATACATAGTGAGATTAGTTCACCACTATTTCACTCAACTATTGGATTGGGTTAACCGGAGCATGCTCTACTTCATGCTACGAAATGGTCGGATACCTGCACGGGATATATGTTTTACATCGTGGATCATTATGAACAGGGAAAATGGATGTAGAGCTGCTGTTGTCGATCCTTGTATCTAGATACCCTGGATACGAAATTCTGAGGAAATTGCCATGACAACTCAAGAGGTGATGGGATGGTGACCTCGACATTTTCACCACGTATTATATTTTGTGAATCATACATACCACTGGACACTGGGTATCTCCAGGGGGAAGAGAGAGGGGTTTAACAACCTTTGTCTGGGATTTACATCTTTTTGTAACACTTGGGTATTGCTACACAACGACAGAAGTATGGTATCTCACATCTTTTTCTCGAAACACCCCACCCCTAGGAATAAAGGAACAAAATTCCGGGGATTTTTCTATTCTTGGTGCTTCCTACATCCTAGTATGTTGCGGTGTGTCACATACCTAGTTCATAGATCATCAATAGGGTTGGTATATGAGGCGGTAATGAAAACTACAGGGTAGTATAACCCCAATCTTTTACACGCTTGGTGATTGGTACGGAAAGCAACCCAAACACTCCAAGTTGACCCCTGATCGATTCCATGAATCATTGTTTTCCTCATGGTCCAAATAGCAGTAAACAATTTGGATGATCTGTATAGCCAGTTCAGTGTTCACTGTCACACTATTATACCAACCCTTCATACCTTCTGAGGGAGTTTAACTGCTCCTTCATAAACACTATCTACAGTGTACGAGAGGGTGTTTAACTGTAGTAGTTTCCTCGAAAAACTGTCATCTCTTCTCCATCTCTCGTCCTTTATGATACCTAGTGCGTGTTTTAACTGAAAACACACACGTACACCCGCACACACATACGGCAGTGAAAAGAACAGTTTTTACAGTTCCCACGTCATCTATGACTACTGTTCGACAACAACCACATGACGTTCTCTCTTAGTGGGTGTGGTGCACGCGTGCACACGAAACCATAGTGTTTGTGCGGGATGGGGTGGTGTGTGTTTGTAACCACTCACTCATCGGTCGTCGAGACAGGAACACATAGCTCAGCGAGAATCCGGATTCAGATTATAGAATTTATTAAAACTTTCTGGTAGTTATTAAAGAATAGTATATGACACGTTGACAGTCGACAAAATGACAGTGAACTTATAAGTTTTGCTTTAGTTAATTCTCTAGGAATCTTATCACTATATGGTGTTATCACGGCACCACTATGGCTGTGAAACGCCCTAATCGCGTTTCTATTATACTCTGTAATCTCGAACCGAAACCACCAGAATTAACCCCCACAAAAGTATAAATAGAACTTCGAGGGAAGCTCGAAGTGTGGGCACACAGACGAATCCGTACCTACGATAGATCTAGGCAACCATATTTTCAGATATTGAAGAGTTTTCCATGTCCATCGCCCGACGATTGGAGACGGATGAAGGGCGGCGGGTGTTCATAACGTGTCCGAAACCGAATGGAGCCCCTGAACCGACCCTGTACTTCACACATAACGGTTCCCGGGTAGTAACTGAGAATAACCCGCGTCTCACGGTCATCTCTTCTGATGCTCTGCAAATTGACAATGTGCAGCAGAGTGACAGCGGCAAGTACTGGTGTACCGCTGCCAACGCTCATGGCGCTGTCACGTCGCCTGTCACGACAGTCGTAGTTACGAGTGAGTCTACCGCCGCGGTGGCATGTGAATATGGCATTGTGGCATTGCTGAGTAAATGTGGCATCGCTGAGTAAATGTGGCATCGCCAGATATTTATGTGTGTGGCATCATCGATTGAGCCAACATCGCTGATCTATCTTTTCAAGCCAAGGAGCAAGGCAGCATCGCTGATTGGTATCTATGCGGCATTGCTGTGCCGTGTGAAATGTGCCAATGAATGTGTCCCAATTGTTATGTCCAATAGTCCAAGCTAGCATTAAAAAGAGACCTTCTCGCTAAAGCTGGACAATTGGGAAATTCTTTATATTAATTGTACTGATTTGACATCATAAATAGCATCGAGCACACGACTGATTGTGTGCGGTACCTATGATAGACTCATTCAATCTTTGTTTCTAACAATGTACCGCTGTGCTGTAAAAAGCTGGAATGCGCCAACATCTTATGGGACATGGGTCAGTGTGACACCACAAGCCGGTGTTATGCTAATGACTCCTCTCGAGGCGGTGTCAAGGATAAATCCTACTACGCTGCAATCTGCAAATCCTCTTTCCATACTCTCTAAATGTGGAAACACCTCGCGGCTAATCCGCTAAAAATTGTCTGATTATTCATTACAACTTGATTGTAATTGTGCTATTCAGCATTTGCTTCATCACTCACAGTTCAAATCATTCTTCTACTGATCATTCACAGTTCATCGTCTAGGTACTCCAATTAGCAAGGATTTTGAACCACAGAACACATTCAATAAGGTACCGATTAGCGATTTCCTAAGCTAAAGGACCTCCGTTTTTTCTTCAGGTCACATTTCCCCGTATGACACTTATTGCTACGAATACCGTAACAAATTTTCACCTATTTGCCGTGACACTCTATAATAGGGAACCCAACTCGTCAACTTGAATATTATTCAATGTTTACACATTTTGTAGTCATCACTTCTCACGAAATGACTTCAACACATATTTGAAATACTACATTGATATAGTTTGTTTCACTGTCTGCTTTTCACAAAGAGAAGTGAACACTTCACTGTCTACATATAGCTACTATATCGGTTCCTGTGTCTACTTCACTTCACGTCCCACTTTCTCAGAGTACCGAAATATTGATGTAGTGTGTATCACACTGTTCATTATCAGTACACGCTTATTTACAGTGTGATTCTACCCGCCAATAGCAGAAGTAAGTGCAGTGATATCAATTCTGATAAGGATTATCACATGAACTATGCTAATTAGATTTAATTGAATGATTAGTAGACACACACGCGCAATGCAATATTTGGACCGAAGCCAAGGAAGTGTGGAATACCATTTTGGTTGTCATGATTGTGTTTCGACACATATTCCCTGTTTGAAACATCAAGAATTGTGCGTGTCTGATTGTGCAGAACCGGCTCAGAAACAGCTTATGAATAGTTTGAATTTATATGTGGGCTTTTAGGGGATATTACTCATACTACTACAGTTTACACACCATTTCACTTACTGTGTGTATGTATAACGGTAAAATTTCATCGTCACACATCTAACTTGATTCCTTCCATGTCTTTGATTGACAAAGCATTTACTCTTTATGGAGCTAATAGTAACAATGCTGTAGCCTAAGCCTAAGCCTATCGGTTCATTGGGAGAAGCGGTAGTTCCCAACTTTCTCTCTCACTTTAGCGCTATCACTACCGAAAAGCGGGCTTTTTGTACCGCTTTGACAAGCCGATGATTCCGTGTACCAAGCATTTCGACACAAAGTGCTATGAACACGTAGTATTACTAACTAAACATCTTTCAGCCGCACTTGGTAACCTATCTATCACGGAAAAGCCGGGGAACCAGTCAGCAGTCGCTGGTGACTCTGTGACGCTTGTCTGCAAGTTTAACAGGAAACCCAAGACATCGGGATGGTGAGTTATGGTTTTGAAATCAGTTTCTTATTGACTGGGAAGAGGAAGAAATTGGAGCTATTCTAGTGCCTCAAATATTTTGGTACAATAATTTGTGCTTTCGAGCGCGCAGTTTGGTGTTTTGCGAAACGCGCAGTATTTCATTTCTGCAATGTCAGCGTTTACCGTGATATAAACTAAGCCGCGCACAGTTCGCGCGCGTTAGTGATTTTAGTGTTAAATGTTTTAAATTTTCAGAAATTGACAGCATTCCGACTTCAGGCAATTTCGAACTTTGGATAACAGACAAGGATCGATGAACGAACAGGAGAAATTGAGAGTCGGAAAATGGATCCAACTTCCCTCGGGTGACTTGGTCATAGAGAATTTGGATAGGAATGATAGCGGAAAGTATTCGTGTTATGGTAGAGACGACGACGACGACGATTATGCGCATGCATTCATCACTGTGAACTGTGAGTATTCAACTATGGGTAAACTCTTTGCCAACTTATCGTCAAGAGCTCCTACTACCTTATGTTTCAATTCTCATCCTATCCCCAACTTTAGCCCCATTTCCCGCCCCCAGATTTTGACACGACTGAAGCCACCGGACCAAGCGATATGAAGATAGTGGTGGGGAGTAAGGCTGTGGTTAGGTGTACTCTGCCTGCCAGTTACCCACCTGCTGAAGAAGTGATGCTACGTAGCACTCTCGCTACTGGCTCGATACCGATTGAGGAATCGGACCGATACAAGGTAAATGGAATTGTTGATGAATGAATTACTTATGTTCCTAATTATTGACAAGTATCCAGTGCATGAACACGATGTGATGCCCGTGAAATGTGCTAATTTTGTGACAGATGTCTTATCATCACATACGATGTCGTGGGAAAATGTGTTGGGTCGTTAAATTACGAAAGTTAAACACCATAAATGTTATGCGCTTCTGAAATTCACTTCGGCATGGATTCTACTAAAACTTAGCTTTATCAGAGAAATAATATCCATTCAATCGGAAATCACCCTCCATCAGTTTCAAAGGACCGGTGACTCGTATCAGCTAGTGATAGAAAACGCTGTAATTGAGGACTCAGGTGAGTATCGCTGTTACTCACGGAATCATTACCAAGACAAAGATGGAAATCACCCGTTTGATGAGTGGAGTAGCTCAATTGGGACTGTCACTGTGCGAGGTTGGTAGAGGGAACCAGATATAATTATCGATGAATGATAGCTCGGCTATTCCATTATTCCAACGATCGTGTTGTTACTGTGTCACTCATGCCAACTTCCTGTTTACCAGAAAGAGGTATCCTGCAGAGCCAGTCTACCTCCAAGCGTAGTTTCTCCGGAGACGTTGGTTCAGATGTCACTGTGAAGTGTTCAGCTGTAGCCGACCCAGCTCCAACCATTCAGTGGTACAAGAGCACATCGTCAGGCTCATTTGTACCGATCAGTGATCCACAGGAGGGGCTACAATTCGGCAATGTAACCGGAGACAACAACCTCTACACCTTCACCCTAACAATTCTAAACCTGGATATGAATGATCACGATGTGAAGTACTACTGCCGACTTGAGAACAAGTTGGGCGCAGAAAACAGTCCCAAATACACGGTTCTGGTCAACCACATTGAGTGCCAGTCTGATAAAGCGGTACAGGAAAAAATATTCAAGCTACAGGAACCTGTCCAAATCGCATGTCCACAATCACTGTCCTCCCATCCTAGGGATAGCTCCGAATGGGTGTACAACCACTCTGAAAGGTACGTTCTTCAGTCACCTTATCATAGACAAACTATATACATTCTGTTACTCTCTCCCTCCCCCTCGTAACCGAATCCTCCTCAGTTCATTCCGAGAACTGGGAAACACCCTGTACACGGACAGTCTGACTGAAGCTGATGAGGGACAATATATCTGCACGGCAGAGAACTCTGCTGGAAACTGCACTTACACCATAGACCTGAAAACACAAGATCCGAGAAGCCTTTCATCAGGTAATGGTACGATCTCAGCTTGAGTAGTCCGTCCTCTGAGATTCTTCGAGGGGAAATTCCATCCCAATCCCAGAATGACAGAAGACCCATAGGGCAGACTTGGAGAAACTTTTTTATAGGTACCTGGGATTACTATTCTGCTCGTTATAACCTCTCTCTCTTCCCCACCTCAGGAAGTGACAAACCCCTCGTCTTCATTGTCGCTGGTCTCGGTTTCGTAGTTCTCCTCGTCGTTCTGTTCGTCATCATCCTCCAGCTGAGGAAGAGGAATAAGAAGAAGAAGATAGCCAGTAACGAGGCTCTAGAGCGACTCAACCAGCCCGTTTTCTCCAGCAATATTAACGGTTATGAAGATGGACCACCCCCTGGACTCCTACCCTCTCCCTCTGCTAACATGACCCAAAATCAGCTTTACAGCGTGAGTTCCTACTCATAATTCATATCAAGGAGACATTATGATGGTTGATGTGATTTTCTTAACTCACACGGTAATTCCTTCCAGGCGCTGTCCAAGTTTGGGACCTGGCAAATAGCCAAGAATAGGCTCCGTAACTTTTCGCTCCTCGGAGAAGGTCAGTTTGGTAGCGTTTATAAAGCAGAACTGAAATCACTGGACGGGTCCCCATCAACTTGGGTTGCCATAAAGCAAATCAAGGTATTCACTTCGCTTGATTAAGTGATATAGTACTACTCGCATATGAACCAAAACATACCATGACTCACATGACACCCACCCCACCCTTTAGGATGAGCAGAACCCTGACGCTATCAAGGAGTATGAAAAGGAGATGCTTATGATGACGCAACTCCACCACCCCAACATTGTGAAGCTGGTCGGGCTCTGTACCGACTCACCTCCATACTACATCCTAACCGAGTTCATGGAGAAGGGTAATCTAGCTGAGCACCTCCAGGATATGGCCCAGAGCAAGACGGATATGTTGACTTTTGAGGATATGAAACTGTTCTGTCTACACATTGCTTCAGGTCAGGGTCAGAAGTCGTCAGAATCGTCGGATTTATTATCCTTCTATTTGTTTAGCTCAAACACAATGGGTTTTGAGTTTGGGTTTCAGAAATTTTGACATTATAAATCTCTTGATTTAAAATGAACCATGTGCACAGGACTAAACTACATGGCAGAGAAAGAGTTTGTTCATCGAGATGTCGCTGCCAGAAACTGTCTCATAAACAGAGATAATATGGTGAAAGTAGCAGACTTTGGTCTTAGTAGGAGTGTACATGGAAGAGAAACATACCAAAAGGTAAAAAATTAGACTCTACGCAGCTCATTTCTCATCATCATTGTGCACTTCAAACTCAGGAAATTATCTCTTTCACTCGCCCAGAGAAACTTCTCGAACACCCCAAAAACATCGCCGTGCGAACTGCGAGTCTAACCCCAGCTTCCCCCTCTCCCAGGATGGAGGGACTGTTCCTATAAGGTGGATGTCACCCGAGGCGATACAGTACGGTAACTACACCACGGCCAATGACGTGTGGGCGTACGGTGTCACCATGTGGGAGATATTTAGTTACGGTGTCATCCCCTACTCTGCGTGGACAAACGAGGATGTCGCCACCAACGTGCAGGCGGTCAGTGTTTGTGGAGTGTTTGTGGAGTGTTTGTGGAGTGTTTGTGGAGTGTTTTTGGAGTGAATAGTGATTATCGTGATCAACTTTCCACTTCAATGACTATATTTGAGTACTGATTGCTTTTTCACCCTTAATCCCAATTAATATTGATCTTCTCTCCCTTCTGATACAGGGTTCACGTTTGATCCGACCAGACGCGTGTCCGCAAACAGTATACAACATCATGTTACACAGCTGGAACGAACGACCAGAGTACAGACCTACCTTCCGACAGATCATAGACTCTCTCAACGCGCTGTAGAAAACGCGTGACCCATCACGTATTGCGCGGCGCATTGCACGTGCAATCTGCACGTGTCTGAATATCGCTCTTGAGTTATCATCTCTGCATTTAAAGTGCTCACAGGAGTTATGTGAGCGTCGAGGATGGTTTTGCTCCCTTTCACTGGTTCAGGGGCTTGAGAGACAGAGCTCCAGTACAATTTATTGACATTTGACACGTCCACTTACCACGGAACTGGAAGAATCTATCATGATTAATCAATGAACTGTATTACCTTGACTTGAGGACGCTGGATCTTGAACAGAATGAATTGTTCATTCTTGGACCATGAATTTGCACTGCGAGAGTGTGCCAGCTGTCAGTCAAATCCATCATACATCTGCTCCATTTACTTGGAAGACTTGATTGAGGATGAAAAACAATTCTATGTCAATGTGCATTGAGCACGTCTGCAACGTTCACGCGCGTTATATTGACATAATTTCTTTTAACTTTTGTACATAATATCTTACTGAATTTAATGTTCAATAATTTATACTTCGATGGGGTGCAAATTGCGATTGTACCGTGTAGTGATTGTTCTGCGATGATTTATTTTAAGTTTGAAAATTTTGTTTATTTAGAATAAGTAGAAAATTCGATCAAAAATTATGCTCAACCTAAAATATTGATGTTGATAAACATTTATTTCGTTTCTGGAGAGGAATTCATGTTCAGCCTCGACTTTTTTGAGATAAACTGAGAATTAGATTACTACAACTAACTTTCCTGTACACGTTTTATCATTATTTTTGATAGGTTCAGTTCACATTCATTTTGACTCACGGCAGTTTTTAGTTTTACGTTTATGTTGGTCACATACCCGAATGAATTCAAACATTTACTCATGTTGCTTTGTCCAGGAGAGAAAAAGGTGATAAATGGCTCATATATTTCTCATTCCCCGATAAGCAAAGATACATTGAAGCTTTATCGGTAGAATATTTTATCAGTAGCCTGATAATGAGTGTCACTCTTTTGAATCAACTACGTCTTAATTTCATGAAAAGTCAAAACGTTAATGATATTCATGACATGCGAGGAAATTTATTTGTTATTGGTTTGATTTGAATTTTATGAGAACAAGTGTCGATTTATTTAATCCCCAGATTCTCACGAATTTTAAGAAACCCACAGTTTTCATTCTACGTGCACAATACAGTGAATTGTCAACATTCTTTCTTATTCTGCAACTTTCCCATAGCTATGTCTTCCTAAAGGAGTTCCAAATATGAACTATGAAGGTCAGCAGAAGCTCCAGTATAAAAGGAAGACTCGTTAACAATTGCAGCTAGCATCAGATTCAGCCAGGTAGGTTTGATTTCCTCTTCTTAGTGAATTAGGGACGCTATTATACTTCGATTTCGAGTGCCTAAATTTAGGCCAGACTTATCATGAAGAACCAAATGTTACGTAAATTGTGATTTAAACAGTGTCGACTATTTACTTTTTATTTACAATCGGAGGGAATTAAATATACATCCAGCCCCATGATCACGTCATAATCACTCCATCTCTCCCATTTGATGTCTCAAGTATGTAATCAATCTGTTGTCTCTTGATACATAACAAGTACGACCATGATGCCAGTATCAGTGCCGCTGCCATAATGCCAGCCAATGCCACCGCCCCCGTCTGCTTCCCCACCAATCCCAATATGGCAGAACACATGGACAACGCTACTCCGAGCACCAGCAATACCCTACAACAGTTCTTCTGCTCCATGGTGTGTTCTATTTTCCGGCCCACGCCCTTACAGCACGCCATCATATCCACACTGCCGTCCTGTGCAATGGCATCGTCGTGCCGTAGGTTGAGGTTCGGTCGGTACCCTCTAGAGGTGGGGTGGGGTGTTGTCATGCTGTGGGGTGGGAGGTGGAGTACCCGTTTCCGAGCCAGGACATCTATCTGTGTACTGGTGAAGAGGGGCAAATCGGTACCGAGTAGTGTCACCACTTGGAGTCGAGCCAAATCTTCATCGGGCCTGAGCGGTTCAACTACCTTGTCTGAAATAGCTTGTGTTTGAATACTGAGGATCAAGTATAGTGAAAAGGACCAGTTATTCAAGGATCAATTATAGTCAAGTATCTTTAAGTCAGGTAGATTAAACAGAAAAGTGGCGTTTAGCATGTGATAGCCAACTCACCAGATAGACTATGTTCGTATGCTGGGGGAGCAGGACTTCTCCCCTGACCTGGTATCCCAGTACTGGTCTCCACTAGTGATCTTGGCGTATTGCCCACAACAGGGGCACTGACTTGTCGTCCAAACCCTGGTCCTATTGATAGCTGTATTCTGTCCTGTGCAGAGACACTGGATTCCTGTCCACTGTGTCTGATCACAGTACTGTGCTCCACTGGTTCACCCTCCCCTGCACTCATCTGTGCCTCACTCCACATCCTGACTGTTCCTCGCTAGTTCCTCACAGTGCTAAACCATATCCTATCCTATGATTATAATATGACTGTTAAATAGCTGAATAGCATGCCTTATTTCCATACTCTAGCAAAAAGGAGACTATTTCACCCCAGAAAGGATATCCCATTCAAAAGCAGTGGGATAAAGCAAAAATACGAATATTGGAATCAACGAACGAAGGCAAAGGTCGGGTCTGCTATTGTTATCATGGACAGTATACCTTCCTGCTGAACACACACACCCACACACACACACACACACACACANTGAACACACACACCCACACACACACACACACACACACACACACACACACACACACACTTGCGTGTAGGTAAGACGTGTAACCTAGGTCGGTAACTGCTGAAAAGTTGTATGGCACATCAAAGTAACCGAGCTCTCCGTTTTTTCTGGTTTAACATTTAGTGCTGGTAATTGCAAGGAAGTTGTGCCATGTGTTTTTGCAAGGCTCAACACGTGTGTGTTTACACTGCAGTTTTAAACACTGTTTAGATAATTGAAGTCTACTTGTGACTTTGTTGGTAGGAGCGATTGCAGTAGGGAAACAATTAATGATGTAGGATCGGATTTACTAAGATATAATTTAGTCGAGTGACTGGAGAAGCCGTATAATTGACGTAGATTCCTATTGACGTGGAGTCCTGATGATGAACGCTATCTGCTAATTAATTAGGATATCGAACAAAATAGACCACATGCGCGTCAAGACGTGAACTCTGATCAGGGAAAACGCGAATAGGCTTAAGAAAAACGTACATCCGACATGAACTTGTTTGCTAAAAATGTAGCGTCCGATAATGAGAAACGATGAAAAGTAAGTAGGCAGGATAGTGGGATACGACTACTAGTGTACGACTATACTAGTAGTCGTGGTTATACACTATCTGTAGATGTAAATCAGGCACGCGGGTTAGCTCTGTGTATGACAAATTAGACTGGACATGAGTATACTGCTACTTATTATACTGCTACTACCTCTGCTGTATACGAAAAGTGCTGTTATATCAGCTATATAGTGTTGCTCAATGCTTATATTTGAGAGTTGCTATGAGAATACTACCGCGATATGTTGTGTATATTTCAGAATATTCCTGCTGGTACTGGACCGCCATGTGTGTTTGTGTCAGCAGCAGGATATCAAGAGGGCAACATGATAACAAGGCGAGAGGAATGTGTAACGAACATGGCAACAAGAGAAGAGGACATGTGTGACGTGCTGTTATGAGGACTGTGTCACGTTCAGAGCCAGGGCAGAAGTGAGTAGAACTGTTTAGTCAACCTGTTTATAGATCAGTACCCTAATATCAGTAACCTAAATCCTAGCATAGAAAACTGCTTTCATGCTCGTCGTCAGATGAACTAGCCCAACTAGCCAGTAGTAGCCCAGTAGACAAGATGCAAAGTTGCAAACTATTTTATGGTTATAGCTTGCAAGGGCATCTATAAATATGGGACCAGATAAGAGGAAGTCATTACTTTGTGTTGCGATGGATACACCCCATGCAATCGCACAGTAGAGTCAGTAGTGAGTACTGAGTAACACTGGGTTACTCGCATAATGAGTTAAATTAATGAGGCATAATTTGGTAATTTACCGTTTAATAAGTATGCTAATGCACTGCCATTATCGAGTCAGATTCAGAATAGTCTGCAATTGAGATTTGAGGCTATGAATGTCAAGATCTGACACTGGTCCTGCTCAATATCCCCTCCCCGACTTGTGCTGAAGTGGAAGCTCCCCCCAGCACATTCCTCTGACACTGTCAAATTCCTAGATGACAACAAATCCGTCTCTCATCAGCTGTCTCTCGATAACGAGGTCTTTCTCTGATCGTAGTTTCCCCATGTTCGGATTTATACCTGACATCATTCTTCCTAGTGCCGTGATGAACCAGGTGAAACCCAGTGAAACAGATCCTGGGATATCGTCAGTGCGACGAGCTAGGTGGGGAGACACTGGCACTGACACCGGAAATGTACCGGTACCATGTACTTGCTGTGTGTGTGTGTGTGTGTGTGTGTGTGTGTG
>CAMPET010000092.1:163741-187292 GCA_946803715.1 Beroe ovata
TGATTGTGTTTTTGTGTGTGTGTGTGTGTGTGTGTGTGTGTGTGTGTGTGTGTGTTACAGAGTCGCGGCACTGATCAATGCGACTCTCATGCTTGTCATGAGCTCGGATTGAGAGCATGGCGGTCGTGAGCCGGCCAAACTGTCTACCGCTTGACTGGGAGAGTTTTTCCTTGCGAAGTGTAAACACTTTCTATTTGTTATTAGGAAGCAAGCTAATTAAGCTGGAGCAGTGGTCAAGGTATTAAACATTTTCACTATCGGGCAGCCTGCGACACGGCAGAAAGTTATAGAATCGCGCTTGTGAGAATCAGAGCGTGTGTTGTCTACAACTGCAATATATATGGCTCCATTGTATTCACTGTTAAAACTATAGGTAACACAGTCAAGGATAAGGAAGTATGAAGTTGAACAATACTGAACTCCCTCCACACTCTCTCTAGAGTCAGAGATCATGCAAATACCTCGGCCCACCGCCTCACCCTCCCCTCCTCACCCTCCCCTCCTCACCCTCCCCTCCTCACACCACCTCGGCGCACCTCACCTCCACCACTATTATTTTCAGACCTCTTGTGACTACTCCCGGAAATGGTCGACGATAACGCCCTCCATCGAGCGAACGCTGAAACAACTGAGTCCCAATAAGCGGAACTGTGGCTGTAAGATATTCGGTTGTAACGGAGAGATATGTGGGACAGAGAGCCAAGCGGATATTTTCAGTGCTTTTGAAACCAGCAAGTGTGCCGCCAAAAGGGACACGTTAAAAGAAAGGTTTGTTTTTGCATTTTCTTTCTGTAACTTTTGTTGTAATCCTATGACAATGAATCTTGCATTGATTCATTATTGTTGTGAATGTTTGTGGTTTCTATTGAACGAAGTTAGACGTGTTTTAATGGAGTAGACTTATTCAGTTTTATCGGCATTCAGATCAGTTATAACATTGTTGTACGAACTCTTACTCCTCACACCCCCACAGAGCCACACCCTCTCACTTCACAGTCACACCCTCTCACTTCACAGTCACACCCTCTCACTTCACAGTCACACCCTCATACTGGCACACCCTCCTACTCATATGCACATCCCCGCAGATGTTTCGAGGATTACGGAGAGTGTCGGATGAATAACCGAGGTAACTGCGTGTGGAAGAGTTTGCGGAAGCCGAAGGCGTGTGTGAACGTTTCCCGGCGGAGGATGCGATCGGCTGGGGATCTGATGCTGACCTGAGACAGAGTGGAGCCTGGTCGCATTCCTGACTCTAACATTGACACGAGTGTGTGTGTGTGTGTGGAGGAGAAGACACGCGTTGACTGGGGCAGATTAGAGGTGTGTCGATGTGCAGCACCCCTCATCAATCAAAGACTGATAGACTGGTTCGTAATCAGCATAGACCGCAAGACAAGGATGAGCCTGAGAGATGAGTGAGAGGAAGGGAGGATTCAGAGACTCCGTATAAGTAGTGTTTATGAATGATGATTACCAGACTTTTTCTTGTGCAATAATTAATTTGATGTGTTTTGTAAATTACAGCAATTCTTTGGCTTACGCCTGTTTTAGGGTGTGCCAATATATGATATAAGAGATTTATATTTGATTTTGCATTGCATATGTATCAGTATAGCGGTATTGTTATTTTAACCGCACGCATGCATGCTACACACACGCCCTGCCGACGCCGTCAATAAGACGGGCAGGGCGTGATGTATCTTATCTCATGTGTAGCCATTTCAACATGTTAATTGTGCACCAACGCCCTTTCAGCCGTTCTCACCGGCTCCCCATGCATTGCGGTTTTACAATCTTGGAGTAGCAGAGGAATTGGCCGCGCAATTTCACCCTTCGTTAAACTAGTCAAGAATTCTTCTGACCCGATACTTTGTTATACTTATAGCGATAATGATCGTAGATACGTGCGAGCATTTGACCAAGAAACCAAGCATAGAATTCACGATTATAACTATAAGTGATGATAGTGATAGGGTTCAAAAGTTCGAGTCAAAAAGTTTTAGTCAATCCTTGAAGTTGAAGTGTGTCCACGAAACATAATGAATAATGATAAAGCTTGGAGTTTTCCAATTGTTAAACGAAATAGTTTCAATTTTCTTGCTTTATACTTTGACGTTTGTCAGGATGACTTTCCCGGCTTCCAGTTCCCGCGTGCCGCGCGCATGATATTGATTGCTCATGCTGCAAGTCACAAGTGCAATTGCAAACATGTGTTATTGCACGTTGCTTGACCCATCAGCGGTCTTGCATTTGTAAAATTTCACCCTACCCTTGCTGGCGGGATTTTATCCCTGGCAAGGAATGACAATTCCGTCGGGCGGAATGACATTGATCCTGTGACAATCACGCGCGGCTGGCGGCGCGGGCGCCGACGATAAAATCCTACAAGTACAATCTAGCATCGCCAGACAAGGTTACGCAGCGCGGGAGCAACCAGATGACAATGACATGACATAGCTCTGACTTAAAACTAAAAGAATAGAGCCTTATTGTAGGCTCTTCCTTGCCTGGCTTGTCAGATTTTATCTGACCTCAGTTTCTCGCGCGCGGTTGTCAGATGTTACCTGACCTGTTTCTCGCGCGAGCGCACCTTCATCATCGCGCGCCTTCATCATCGGCCTTCGATGAAGGCCGCGAGACGGAGAAACAGGTCAGGTAACATCTGACAACCTGGCTTGTCAGATTTTATCTGACCTCAGTTTCTCGCGGCGATGAAGGCCGCGAGAAACAGGTCAGGTAACATCTGACAATGCCTGGCGATGATGCATATGCTCATGCTGCGGCCTTTTGACGCGAGCTGCGAAGTATTAGTAATAGTACGGCGATCGCGTCAGCGCCGCTGGTTGATCAGCGTTAGCCGTAGCGGCGCGTGCAAAACCGGAACCCGGGTCTATGATCGTAGACCATAGACAGGCAAGCTCTTAGTATAGTCTTCCCTTAGTATAGTCTTCCCTACCATCAGGCCATCTTATTATCGTAAACATTAAGCAAGCAAGTGCAACGTGTGCACTGTGCACACAAAATTCTCGACAAGTCATGGACAGATTGAGATAACTTCTTGTAGGATTTTACCCTACCGTCGGTGCGCGCGATCTTCAATCCGCATTGCCAGGGATAAAATCCCGCCAGCAAGGGTAGGGTGAAATCCTACAAGATAACTTCCCGCCGCGGCAATTAGCAGTCAGCATCACTGAGCAAACCCAAAACCGGTANTCAACATGTTAATTGTGCACCAACGCCCTTTCACTTTCAGCCGTTCTCACCGGCTCCCCATGCATTGCGGTTTTACATTCTTGGAGTAGCAGAGGAATTGGCCGCGCAATTTCACCCTTCGTTGAACTTGAAGTTGAACTAGTCAAGAATTCTTCTGACCCGATACTTCGTTATACTTATACTTATAGTAATAGCGATAATGATCGTAGATACAGGCGAGCATTTGACCAAGAAACCGAGCATAGAATTCACGATTATAACTATAAGTGATGATAGTGATAGGGTTCAAAAGTTCGAGTCAAAAAGTTTTAGTCAATCCTTGAAGTTGAAGTGTGTCCACGAAACATAATGAATAATGATAAAGCTTTGAGTTTTCCAATTGTTAAACGAAATAGTTTCAATTTTCTTGCTTTATACTTTGACATTTGTCAGGATGACTTTCCCCACGCTTGTTCCCGCGCGCATGATTGCTCATTGCTCATGTTATTGCACGTTGCGTGACCCATCAGCGGTCTAGCATTTGTAGGATTTCACCCTACGGCCCTTGCTGGCGGGATTTTATTCCTGGCAAGGAATGACAATTCCGTCGGGCGGAATGACAATTGCGCGGCGCCGACTGTAGGGTAAAATCCTACAATCTTTCTTTAGCATCGCCAGACAAGGTCACGCAGCGCGGGAAGCAACTGCAGATGACATGACATAGCTTTGTCCTAAAACTAAAAGAATAGAGCCTTATTGTATTTGTAGGCTCTTCCTTGCCTGGCGATGATGCAGATGCTGCGGTGCTTCCGCGCTGCGTGACCCAAATACTCCGCGCGCGCTGCGCGTCTCCGTGGTACTGGTTTGGTCGTCCTTTCTACGACTTTTCAGTTCACTGAGTAGAACTAGAAGTAGAAAGGGGCGCGCAACGTGTGCACATGCAGCGGCCCTTTCACGCGAGCTGCGAAACGGCGATCCCGTCAGCGCCGCTGGTTGATCACTATCAGTATCAGCATTTATGGCTTATAGCGGCGCGCGTCAAACCCGGGTCTCCGTCTATGATCGTAGACCATAGCATAGATCTGCACAGGCAAGCTCTTCCCTACCATCAGGCCATCTTATTATCGTAAACATTAAGCAAACAAGTGCATTGTGCAACGTGTGCAACTGCACTGTGCACACAAAATTCTCGACAAGTCATGGACAGATTAAGATAACTTTCCGCGGCAATAACTATAAGCAGTCAGCATCACTGAGCAAACCCAAAACCGGTATCAGATCGCACTGCAGTGTTGTAGGACTAGTTGTACTGGTTCATACTGTCATCGGGATATTCCATGTAACCCATATCCAAGTCAATGATCATTGCAAAATCAAGGGAATGAATCGTAGATGAAGATCAAGGAAATATTTCATTGCAAAACTAAAATACTAATATGTTCCTTCTAGTTACTAATATGTTACTTCTAGTTTTTTCAGGAAAATATTGTGAATTTAATTTTAACCATTTAAACTAAAAGTAATTAATGGCTTGAGGCTGAGCTTCAATTCTTACTGAAACTTTATATCCGCTGTACTCAGATTCTGTAAGTGCAAACTGGATCAAAATGTAATGGCTATTGCTAAAATCTCTATCTGATTTTTATATCATATTTTCAATCTTTATTATGAAAATTTTCAGTTTTTTCACTCTTATTCTTCAGAGCTTATGCCGTTTCAGCTTATCCTAATAATATCTACTTATAATCAAATCGAATAATGATAGTTCATGATCATCTAATTCGAGAAATCAGAAGTCTCAATAGTTCTAGTAGTCGAGGGCACAAATGAGTGCCACTGCCCTCATGATCCAGTGTTCGGGTGGCTTGTCCGATGGCAGCTCTAGTGGCATCACGAAGTTTGTGCTATGTCCAGTGGTGGACAAGGTACCAGCTCTAGTCAGGGTCTTGTACACGGGGCACACGTAGATACCGGTAGCCGGCTGAACTCGATCGGCAGCTGGTATTAGCCGAATGATCGGCATATCTGCAGAGAATACGTATGTTAACAGCTTATGTTAACAGGAAATATATGCTGTCAGCTATGCTCAGATTTGATCTAGGCAAATCAGTTTAAATGATGCCATACTCACCAGTGAACAACTCCTTGGGTCGTGACTCAGTGAGAACATGCTTCTCATGACACCACCTTGCTCCCTCGACAAAGAACCCAGAGATGTAGCACCCAGTCTCTGGTTTGGCAGTTATCTCTGTAGTGATAGGAACGACCTTGTAGTCAAATCCAATGGTGTCAATAGAAATACTAGTCATTCGAGCGTAGTTCTGTAGTGCTCCCGTGATGAACGCTTGAGGGAAGAAGAACCCAGAGATCCAGAAGACATTGGGGATGCCCTCGAAATTCCATGCTTTGATGAAATCTAGACGCTGCAGGAGATCAATGACCCAGGAACCCAAGGGTTTGAGAGATGGATACGCTTTGTTTGCCCACATATCCGGAACAGAATTGTTGAAAACTGACTGTGACATCAACTCAAGAGCATCTGACATGACAACAAGACCCTTGAGAGCTTTGAGGAGGTCATTGAGCGATTTGTGGATCAGTTTTATGAGGGTGTTGTATAGTATCACCTGAAATTATTTCATATGTTAAGTTTAGCAGAACCAAAACATTGTAGATTATAGACAGAAACCTTGAATAGCAAGGGAATGTTAACCACTGTCCGTGTGTCTACATACCTCCTGCTGTAACACAGTGTTCATACTCTCTTCATACAGGACTGGATGTCGAGCCATCATGTCAGCAATGTCAAACGGCGCCGGGACTTTACTGAGAATCTGCTTAGCTGTTTCCTCGATGACCTGAGGTGATGAATGGGTTGAAAACTGGGTTGAAAACTGTATAGTTATTGAAAACCTAACCACCCAACATTGGAAATGTCAACCCTGTCTATCCGTCACTTTGACCGCTCACCTCCTCCTGCGACTTTCCTCCACCAGACCCAGTCTTTGCCTGCATGAGCAGGAACTTGTCCAGGATAGCATAAGTGTCATTCTGAGCATATGTCATGTTCGCGTTCTCGTGCAGTCCAAACAGTTCCGGATTATCATTGAGCGGCAGCTGCTTGATGTACTTCAGGTAGTCCTTGTAGGTGGAGTCCGTGGGAAGCTGATGGTAGATTCCCGACTCCGAGAACTGATGATCCCCCTTGAGGACTGAGGAGTTGTAGAACATGTGGAGAATGGTGTTGATACAACGTCTATCCCAGTCATCTGTTACCCTTCCACCGTAGTTGATATCACCGGCAGTGTAGTGCAGTACCTATACAGAGAGAAATGGGCGTGGTCAGAGGGGGTTCCTTTACAATATACATCACCATGACAGCTATTATACAAGTATCAATCAATGCTGCTTACTTTTAGAGGGACTTGAGGAGCGTATTCAAGGAGGAACATGTTCAGCTGTGACACACAGATAGCTGTGTCCCCAGCAGTGAAGTCATACGCGATGTTGAACCCGAGGGAACCAAACTTCCTCCTCTCACACACCACAGCATTGAACATCATGAGGGACAGGAGCAAGGGTTTGAATTCAGTATCCTGGGGGAGCACATGAGCAATTGATGAAAGAAGTTTCACCTCGATTTGATATGCTACTCACTACAGTAGTCAATTACTTTGCCAAGTAGTTATTCACGAGTAGCAATATCGTGGCGATAACTACACGCGAGTAGGTAACTACTTGGCGAAGTAATTGACCACTATAGTATGGTCCTGTTAAAGTCGCGATCACTCACCCTTTGTCGATCGATGATAGACCCTGTCGAGAATTTCGTTGCGCGCGCGCGCGCAAACTTATTCTCAGACAGCTTATTCTCAAACTTATTCTCAGACAGCTTGCTGACGCAAGCCGCTTCGCGGCTTGCATCAGCGGTCTGGCATCGCCCGACAAACTCACCCTGCCAGTACAGGAAGAGAGGAAGTCCTCGTTGAACTGTTGGTAGTTCCTCAGCAAGTTAGCTTTCACCCCTCTTGGTGGTTCAACAGTCATCTTACTTCCGTTCTGTAGAATAGACACAGGGAACTTGGGGTTGGGCATACTCGTCAGCCACAGTCGGAAATCCCGGTGTACTTTGTCAGGATCAATGTTCTCCACAAGTTGCTCGAGGGAGGGCATCCACGAGGGAGAGAGATGGCAATTCTGGAAGAACACCCATCGTCCTCGTTCCATTGCAGATCGTAACATGGCCTCCGCCCTCGGACCTTGCCCTTGTCCGAGTGAGATTGCAGTGAGCTTCTTGGAGAACTTCATTTCCTGTGGGAAGATGTGCATAGGGTCATATTTCATGGTCACACTGCATTGCCATGATACGCGATTGTCAGCTCTCCTCACTCCTCAGATAGGAACTCATGACACGTACCTCTGCAAAAGTGTAGAGGTCAGTAGCCGGGTCAGTTCCCACAGACAACACGAAGATGAGTGGAGTAGTAGGGGAGGAGTCCTTGTACACAAGAGCCAAATCGGTGGTTTGGGGCTCAATGAACTGTTCCCCGAGGTTGCCGCCAATGAAGTCCTGCATGGCATTGGTAAACTTATCAGGACGGATACACTTGAGGATCAACATCTTCTGGAACGCGGTCAGGTCAGTCTGCCATTTCCCAGGGAGAGTGGCTCTGAAATAATGTTGAAAAAAACTAAAATTGCTGGAAATACTCAACAAATGAAGAGGCATAACATTCAATCAATGACATTCTTAACAACTATCAACGGACAAGGACATATCTAAATACCTGTGAGGGTCAGGGCTGTCAAAGAAGGCTCGGAATTCAGTGTCATACTGTCCAAAGGTGTCAGCAATGCCCTTGAATTGGCCAAGCAGATTCAAACTCTGTAGCTCAGTCCAGCTACGGTCAGACAGCCACTTTTCAGATGGGTTTGGAAGAATGGTCTCAGGCATTCCACCACCAGCAATAAGGAATCTCCAATCATCTTGCTCAATAGCCTTCTCATTCATGAGAATCCTTACACAGAGCAGGAAAGAGAAGAGAAGTTTGTCCTTCTCAAAGACGGATCTACAGACATTGGCGTAGAGAGAGAAGGTGAAGTAGTTGTTGATGTTGGCAATTCTCTCTGAGAGGTCATCAGATGTCTCAGCGTTTGCAATACCATTGAGGAAGATCTTGATATACCACTCAAGGGAGTATTGGTACATAGGATCAACTTGTGCTAGATCCACCACACAGAAGAAGAGGATCTGGGTCCTCACAGCAACAGGTAAGTATCGAGATCTTGTCTCGTCAATATCTTTCTCAGTCTGCTCAGCAATCAACACCTTGGCTTTGATCTCTTCTGCTTTCACCTTAGATATCTCCAGGGTATCAATGAGGCTGATGTCATCGACAGGAGATCCCTCAGATGCAGACAATCTGTGAAGGATCTTATCCTCAATCTCCTTGATCTCTTGCTTCATCTTAGCATTGCTCACAATCAGCTGGTTCTTTGCCTCCTCCAGATCAGGGCGTTCCTCTGCAACCACAATACCCAGCAACTGGTCTTCCAGACCACTGGGTGACAGTGTGAAGTTTACAATGGTAACCTTGGTAGAGACCTCAGGAGTGTAGTGAGGATTTGGCAGCTTGGTCGTGATGTAGAGTTTGAAGTCAGGATGGTAAGGAATGATGGTGTCTCCCAATTTGATCACGATTCCTCCTTGTTGTTTGAAGGTTTGCTGAAGCAGTATAGGCTCCAGAGCAGGGTCCAACTCCTCTCCAACATTCTCTAGAAGACAAGGCTTACCAAATCGTACAGCGTTTTCTAAAGACCTCAGGAAGTCTCTGTTGGTTAATTTAATCACATCAATTCCGTTGTCACGTTCCATAACTTTGACCCACTTGTTGGCTTGACCCTGGGGGTCGATGAAGAGAGGCCATCGTTGAGAGTATTGCACAATCACACCATTTTCCACAGACAAGTTGTCTCGAGGAAGACCGTATATGTTCCACTCCCTGATCTTCACAGGATCTCCCAGAGTTTTCACCAGTTCTACTTGAGGTGTGAGTGGAACTCCTTTCTCGGTCAGATAAGTCTCCCACTGATTCATCAACATCTGCCTGTACTCTCCAGAGAAGATGCCAAGGTAAGCAATGCACCCGGCCGATAACATGAGATCTCCAACTACATTACCAATCAGCTTGGTAAGGGTAGCTATGGTGTCCTCCCACCTGACCTTCTCATCGGCAAGACCACCAATCAGTCTGGCTGCTCTTCCTAAACGAGCTTGACACAGTTCAGTCTTGTTTTCCAGCTCTTGTTTCTTGTTCATGCACTCGTCGTACTTTGCCTGCAATGTTGCAACCCTGTCCTCAACCTCCTGCAGCCTCTCCTTAGCATCGTTAAGAATCTGCATTGTCTGATCCAATGTGGTCTGAGCCTCTTTGAGAGCAGCGCGTTTCGGTGCAACAGATCTGGCCACGAAGTGATACTTGTGCATAGCCCTTACCCATTGGCAGATAGATGTACAAGCTTTGGATACCCTTTGAATAGCAGCTGGAGTAAAGTCCTCAGAGTCAATGTAGGGCTGGATCTTCTTGATTACATCATCAGGGATGTTATCCTTATCAAACTTGAACAGACTCTCAAGGAACTTGGTTGGATCCTGAAGAATTGCTTTACCAGGCTCCCAATAGTCATCAATCTTAACACCAGCTTTGTCAGGGTGGGGAACCTTCTTCGCCTTGATAGATTTCATGATGCACACAGCTTCAATAACCATCCTGACACCGTTAGGAGGTCTCTGGAGAGCCCTCACCTCAACAACGTCATTCTTGTTCAGACTCTTCAAGCTCTTCAAAGCAGCATCAAGGGCTGGTAAGGCCTCATTCAAATCTCGCTGAGCATCATCTGCAATAGCTTTACATTCCTCGGCCATCGTGCTGGCGGCAGATTCCTCTTTTTGCACAGTTTCTCTTGTCTGCTCAGCTACCACACTGTCTTTGTCAATTTGAATCATGGTCGCTTCTGTGTCCTTAGTAGCCTCTTCCAACATGGGCTTCATAGTTTCCAATTCAGCCTGCATCTTAGCCACATCTTCTTGAGTGTTGAGCAGCTTGGTGAGACCAGTCTTTGTTCTCTTCCTAGAGGCTTCCAGCTCTTCCTTCTTTGAGTTGATGAGTTTTGAGAATATTCCGAGTAGCTCCAGGTAACTGGTGGGAGTGACATAGCAATGTCTGGAGAGTTCAGCTAGGTACTGCTTACTGGCAGCTGTCACTGTTTGATGGATCACTCCACAAGTACTGACCAGACCATCTATGATACCAGCCACTTGACCATCTTCCAATCCAGGTATCTCGTTAAGGAATGTCTTGGCTACCGACTGTAGAGCCTCATCCGGCCACTCACTGAACCAATCAATAGTACAGCAGTTGATCAGGGCAGGGAACATACGAAGTCTCGCTCTGAATACTTCGCCAATAGGACTCATACAGATGACAGAGTGAATGTTGTTCTTGACACGCTTTGTGAATGCTCCAAACAAGTTGGTTTTGGTGGGTTGCTGGCCTAAATCCAACACTACAGGCTTCATGGCTGTGTAAATGTTGTCAAGATCCTCAAAAGCGTATATGTTAGGCACGTCACCAGAGTTTAGGATGTTGTTGATGTCTTCAAGGAAGGATTCGGCTTTAATCTGAAATCATGAGGATTGAGTACCTTAAAAATACATACAGACAGGTACCTAGAAAGCTTTCCACGTCATGTCATTCGGGATGAATAAATGAGTGGTTACCTGTGTGTCAGAGAAGAGGAAGACAATACTCTTATTCTGGAGACCAGCTTTGAGCAACATTGCCTTCAAATCCTCCCTCCACTCTGATACCCCATAGTTCTTACTCAATTCAATCTGAGGTTATGATGGAAACACGGTTAAAACTAAGTTGTCCGGACATGATATCATGGCCATGATATCATGAGCTGATCTATTCACTTGAATGTTTCAAAAGTTAACGCATTTTCTGTTGATCAAACTAACCTGGAACAAGTCATACTCGGCCATGTGAGCTGCCAGTCTGGTGAGAGACTGCCTCCCACTCCCACCCACTCCGAGCAGTAGGGCATTACCCATGGGCTGCCGGATCACCCTGCTTATCCGGGTCACGTGACACACAGCATCCAAGAAGAGCACGAGTTTCATCTGAGCTGTGCTCAGAGCATTGTAGTCGTCTAGATACTCGTTAAGTACAACGGACATCTTTTCAATGTCCTCGATACAGTCGTACAACTTAGGATCGGCGTTGGGGACCTGCAATCATGTTTCGGCTGTTGAGTATATAATACAGTGGAGTTTCTCGTAAGGGTGTATGATACGTCTTCTATTCAGAGTAACACAGAGACAATGTAATCATGTATCCGCAAAACAGTAGAACTATAAGGGGCTCACCATGAAGTCACCGTAAAGAAGCATCTCAGCAGAGGAAACGTCTTCATATGTAGTCTCGAAATTGCTAACCAGACATTCCTTGAGCAGATCATCGAACCAGGTCCTATCTTGGTCGTTGACCAACCGATCAGCAAACACTCTCTGACACTCGTGATACCACAGTTTGAATACATCAGAGCTGGGCCGGGCTTTGCTCATGTCTAACATGAGCATACCCTGGAACACCTTGGCCAGATCCCGGAGATTGAAAGTGTAGTGGCTCTTGGCGGGGGTTGGGAGGAGCTGTGAGCAGATGGTGTTGTACACTTTGATTGTGGCAGTTGTCACATTTTTGCTCAGTTCCCTTCCTTCTCCAGGCATCCCACTGAGGTGGTTCTGTAGAATAGTATCGAATATTCTCTCTTTGCTGTCATCTTGCAGGTTACAGAATGTCAGGATGTTGAAGTGTCTGACAACTCGGGATGTGAGGGGATTACGGCCGCCACCGGGCGGGCCTAGAGCCACCAGGAAGTTAATGTCGACCAAGTTCTTGAAGGCTCCAATGACCTTCCTGTCGTACCATCCTGAAATTGAGGTTTATAATGGCTTCAAATTGTGAACATTTGATTTGTAATCATAACGTTTATTTCAATTTCAGTTCTTTATAGTAGCACTCTAAAGTAGTGAGCATTATTTTCACCTTTGTGATCAAGCCATTGCCTAATCAGTTCAATTGGAGGCTGCGCTCCATAGACCTCTAGAGCTGGCATGTTGAAATCATCAATGAAGAAGACAAACTCTTTTCCAAGCGGGGGACCGAAGACGCCCTTCCTCCTCTTGTCTAGCTTGCTGTCAATGATATCCTGGGGAGTGATAGGTGATTACGTCATCGTGCAATAGAATCCCAATCTACAGTCTACATAATGAAGAAGAAACATTGTGATCCAATGCGCACTGAGATAGGTTCATATATTCTACCTGGGTTTGGTTTGCTGAGGTCCTAGCAGAGAACATGAGGAAGTTGGACACGTATTCTTCACTCATTCCCATACTCAACTTATTTGCGATGGTAAGGGATTTACCGGTACCAGTGGGTCCAATACACATGAGCTGTTTCTTGTTCACCAGGAGCATTTCTATTAGGTACTCTGACCTGATTGTGTCAATTGTGGGCACAATGATGTCCATGAACTTGCTCTCTGGGTTGATGTTCAGTTCTGGCATGTCGGCTGTCCACATTTCCCAGCATATCTGCAGAGAATACCGAAACATTAAGAACATGAAAGTGGGTGGAGACTGAGAAATCGAGAAATCAAGGTGTCAATATATTCGATCACGTGATTACTGATTGCTATGCATCTGGCAAGTGTCAAATACCTTCCTGTCTTTGATTTCTTCCTCCTCATCATCGAAGAAGCTGGCACCACCATCATTGAGCTTGTAGTCAAACACCAAACCCGTGTCGGGGAATGGCATTTGTGCCTGTGGAGGGTACATAGTTCATTGTCACCGATAACTTCGTAATCAGTTTTCAATTACCCTTACTGATTCATCTGTATTGAGATTCTATACATACGTTTGCAGACTTCATCTTCTCACGGATGAAAGAGTCGAAGTTCTTCCTGCCGTCCGTGTCACAACACCCTGAGACAGCCCACACTAGAGAAAACATGAACCATGGCTCAATCAGGTTGGGGATCAGCGCAGCTTTCTCCTCCGGAACGGGCGGACCCTAGTGGACGTACATGGGATTGTAAATCACACCTCGCTTTTAATCACTGACTGATTATATGAAGTGATATGAAGTGATATGAAGTGGATATATACGTACCTCTTTCTTATCAAATGGTGCGAAGAAACACTCCATGTATCTGTTGGTGCTGTCAATGAGACTGCTGTTCATAGTGGTGATCATCTCCTTACAGTTCTTCCTCAGTGCGTCCAACGATTCCTAGAATACATGGAATTCAGATATCCAGATATCATACTGTTTTTTAATTCTATGGGCATCGATCCATATAATGCCCTCTACTGGGGACAGTCCAATGTACCTCTAGATAAGTGTCGAAGAGGCCTTGCAGTTGTTCCCGGAAAGGTTGTATCAATTCAGGGAGGGTGTTCAACCAGCAGGTTACAAATGGTTCATAGCCCAGGATCTGTGGCTCCAGGTAGACCATACCACATCTGCTAACTGTGGCTGGAGACGCCTCCTCCAAGTCAGCCACTTCAAACATCATCGTCATGAACTGAATAGGGAAGTGTTTCGTGAAGACTCCGACCACTATACTCATACTGGGATGTAGCCTGGCTCCCAGTAGTTCGGTGGCAAAACAATATCAATCATCACTGTACAGTGTACTCACATCAGTCAGTTTGATAATTTCTCCAGAACTGAGGCACAGCTTCTTGTTGTCATCCAGAACTGTGTTCATGTTCTCAATCCAGACAGCATCTACAGGGCCATCAAACACGTACCATCGTCGGGTAGTATCGGTACTGGATGAACCTGGGTGTTCATTGGTTAGTTTCATCAGTTGTGTTACATAACCACAGACCCACAGGGAAGGGTGTCAGACACTCACCGAGTCTTATGAGAGAGGAAAGGATTCCATCTGTCCACTCATGAGTCATGGGGTCGAATTCTCCGTACAGTTGACCCATGGTAATTGATTTGGGGTTCAGCACATAGGTGATAACCTTCTCAAACACGTAGCCTCCAATAGACTCTCCCTTGATGGATGTCATGGCGTCCTGCAGGACTTCATAGCACCGAGTCTTACCAGAGCCAGTGGGACCGACCAACATGAGACCATGTCTGACCACTGTCGTTTCGTACAGCTGGATACACTTCCCAATGAACCCCTCAACATCAAGCAGGTTTTTCCGTGCACATGACTCTTTGAGACCGGTGTCCAGAAGACCGTAGTCGATAGCTTCTTGTCTGAGAAAAGGGTGGTTGTAACCTGCCACCATGCAAGTTGGGAAGATGATTCTTGGCACCTCATTATCATACTTACTTGATTTTAGGGAACAAGTCAGACACAATGCCATTGAACAGCTTGAGATCATCTTGGAGGAATTTGGGAACGTTGACATCTCTAATAGCTCGCAGACAGATCAGCTCTTCTGACGCATCTGGCTGATCTCTCTTGAGGTTAGCAGCAGCAGAGATCACAGTCTTCACAGCTCGCATACCGAAATCGTAGTGATCCTAGAGGTGTGTGAAGATCTGTTAGCATGTGACACAAAGGCGATGAGCAAGTAAGGGGTAGAGGTAACTATAAAGATAAGAATTTAAATTTCCAAGTTGGAAATACCGCACGTCCATCGTCTTTCCACTTTGTAGATGGTCTTTATATTAACCTGTGATGAAAGCTGTTCAGAGCTCAGTTTGAATGTACTAGTAATCTTCTTGGACAAGACTTTAGCAGCAGAGAAGCCAAAGGAAAAGAGAGAGATCTCGGCAATCATAGCGTAATCTGGTACCATCATAGCTACTGGTCTGAACAATGCCTGTGGACCGGTAGTGAATAGTGATCATATGGTGTGGAGTGAGGGGTGAGTTGGTAGTGATCATATGATGAAGAGTGAGAGGTGAGTTGAAATGAAATTTGCTTACATCGTGACAATGGGAGAGTTTTGAAGAGTGACAATGAAAAAGTGTGACTCTCACCTTGAGGTTGTCAGGCAACTCAGTCCTACCGGCGTAACCAGGGTTCATTGTGATGAACACAGCACATGAACCTTTCAGCACTATCTCCACCCCCTCAAACATGAACCTCTCCAACTGCGGAGAGGAGAATTAGGGTCACATAGCTCAACAGGTCATATTCAGAGCTATATCAGGACATTGGACAACTCTCATTCTGAGAAGTACAACTCTCATTCCGAGGGAGGAAAATCGCGACACTTATTCAAAACTTCACCTTCTGTTGCTGCGCTTTCTGGATTGTGGTAATCTGTTGAGCAACCACAGACAGCACCTCAATATCGATACGGTTGAACTCGTCAAAACAAGCCCATGCTCCAGCAGAGGCAAGACCCTTGAAGAATTTACCCATAGCCATGAAATCGAGCTGATCGGAGCAGTTGAACACGACGCACTGGTATGCCAGGGCCTTGGCAAGATCCTTGGTCGTCTCTGTTTTGCCAGTTCCGGCTGGACCAGCAGGGGCACCACCAAACTTGAGATGGAGGGCACCACACAGGGTCAGGTAACATCTGCGGGGAGAGAATTGTCATGATATCCCATGATATCGTGTCGTTAGTTCAGACATCCAGTGCAATTGAGATGGTCTTCACTGACCTGTCAGTTAGGGGCGTGATGACCAGTCTGCCACTGTTGCCAAGGTACTCGTACCCATACTTGAACTCACTGTTCACCACCCTGATGAGGAGCTCCTCATCCCAGTAGTATCGCAGCTGCTGGATCCACTCGAAATCGTTGAGGTTCTTCACTCCGACTTCTATCAGATTAGCAGTGACGTCACGAGCGTGCACCTGATCGGGTTCGAGTGAGGAATATCTCGAGAAGGCCGTTGTCGCTGCATGAAGTTCCCATTCCCAGTAATAGCTGTATATACACTAAACTTGGTATATACAAACTGTAGCATACCTCCACGACAATGAGAGCTGACAACACAGCTCTAGCAATGGAGGTTAGATTCCCTCTGACAAGAGTGACCAAATCTCCCAGCTGCCCCAACAACTTGTCAAAGTATCCAGGGATGTCGTTCACTTCAATTGCTGCAGTCACTTCAGATGTCCAGAATACTTGACAACCGGCAATGACGACCTGGCCCGGCCAGTTGAGTACCCACTCTGTTCGCGTGTTCTGTGGGTTGTTCTAGGGTTTCAGCGTTAGTTCTCAGTTGATAGAAATGGGTTATCCGCACCCTTCAATAATTGGGAAGTTTACCAAAACTCCCCACAAAAGCATTATTTTCAAGACAGTGCTCAGACACATACCACAGGGTAGTCCTCGATAGAGAGTCTAACAGATTCCAGCAAGCTCTGTCTCATGACCCTCTCCACCTCGAGCAGCCAGTCCTCCACATTTCCAGTGGGGTATAGAGTCTCTGAGAAGGGAACACTCTCCCCATCCATACTGTGCATCGACGAGATCTTGAGATCCTTCTGGAATGTGAGCTGAAGGGACATGTGGTGTGAGAGTCATATGTTGAAAAGGACCGAGTTTTTAATTTAATCCCTCGAATATCGAACATAGTTCACGATAGTTATTCCAGTATGAAACTCGATGAATGTCACCTTGGCAATGGCTTCAAAGCATTTCCTGAGATGAGGCTGCACAGCGGTAGGATCCTTGGTTTGAGACAGAATCTCGAGGAGCTCATCGTCTGACAGGAAGTAGAATCGAGGGAAGGAGGCTCTCTTTGTCTCGAGATACTCACTGAGACCCTTCTGTACTTGCTCTAGGAGCTTGTTACACTCCCTGAAATTCTCCAGCAATCTAGCGTCAGGACACAGTGTGATGACATTGGGGTTGTTAGCAGCACTGGCCATCATCTTTCTCCACATCCTGTCCATGGTCTGGTATCGCTTGCTCTCGACAGGGAGCTGTCTGTTGATGTCCTCAGATGAGAATATGGGTTCTAGATAGAGCCAGGCACGTTGGCAAGTTGCCCACTCCTCCATAACGTCCTGAGTCATCCTTAGCTTGCTCTCCCAGTTCATGATACTGCAGATAATTAGGTGTTAGACAAAGAGTTAGTAAAGAGAAGCTTTGGGTTGAGAAGCACAATTTTGTGAGAGTGCATATTTGTTTGCAGACACACACCGGTTTTCGAATGGTTTCTTGTACGGAGAGAATGACATAGCTTGTGTCATGACAATGTGATCATCCAGAAGTTGTGAGATCTCTTCAGCTGCCTTCATGATGTATGTTCCAGTCTCTTTGTATGCAATCACCTAAGCAGAGTTCATTAGACCAAGGATAACTGTGCTAATAACACGCAAAAATATATACATCCACAAGCCCACAAGTGCGCTATGATAAATCCTAACCTCCAAGTTGACCGGAGCCCAATCCTTTTCCATCTTCTCCAGGGCGGTTTCGATAGCGAACTCCTTACCAGCCACCTCAGCAATCTTAGCAATCTGGTCCACGTGCTCCATTAGGTTCATGTCAAGACACTTGTTGAACGTAAGAGACGCCTTCGGCTTCACCACAATACCTGGTCAAGGACATCATGATAAGGAACCGGTGACAAAAGAGGGTCAGAGTACTAGCAGTTTCCTAGCAGCATTGAACGAATCATAGTTCACAATCAACTTCTCATCTTACCAATATCCTCCGAGAGGCTCTCCCAATGCCTGTTCCTCATGCCAGGGTTCCTCAGACCCTGAATGAGCGGTACTTTAGGTTTGAATTCCTCCAGCTGATGCTTGATCTCTTGTGCGACTGCCAAACACCCGGGTAGCTCCTTGAACGTCTTGATACACTTGTGCATGGTCTTGTAGCTGGACGAGATGCTCTGTTCCACAAACTCGGGATCTATCTTGTTGAGGGGCTCGTTCATCCACGACTCGTACCACTTCTGCCAGTCAGCTGTGGTAGTCCAGAGGTTCTTGTAGGGCTCGAACTCTCGGATAAGTTTGTTTACCTGTGATAGGGAGATAGATTGAGTACATGCAGCTCTATCAACCATGATAACAGAGTGAGTAAGTTCACCTTACTATCTTATCTCATATCAGTAGTTACTACTTTACTAAGTGAATTTGGCGGTGGCGGAATTTACCTTATCGTACTGGGTGACAGGAACACCGAACAGACGTTCTCGTTGATTGTACAACTGAGCCAGCGTCTGGCACTCTTTCAGCTGGTTACTGATCCTCTTCACATCCAGACTGATCTCCAGAGCTTTGTTGATGTCCGTGTGTCCAGAGAATCCGGCCACAGTCATCTGCAGAGAGTCCATCTTGTCCTCGAAGTTGGCCTGGTCAGCTGCCAGAATCTTGGAGAACCTCTCCTCATCTTGTGTGAGGCTCTCATTAGTCCTCTCAATCAACTCGTCTATCTTAGCCGGCCAGGCGAAACAAGTCCACCTGATGAGAGGAATAGCTCAGTAAATTTCCTCAAGTGATGAACGAAACTATCGCTCTATTTAGCTATTTGTGAGGAATCATCCATATCTCAAGGTGGAATCAGCTAACTTGGCATTGAAGTCATCAGTAGAGAGGTTGTAGTAGAAGTCCTCAAGGAGCTCATAGTCAGACATGACCTTGTCAATCTTCTGTTGATTGAGTGTGATGGTATCGGGCAGAGACTTGATGTACTCTCTGATATCGGCAGCATCCTCGATAGCATTGGGACGATCAAACAACTTGCGGGATACCAGTTTGAAGTCTTCGCAGATCTGAGATGAATGTGTACTGTTAGTATGAAACACATCCCCAATACAAAGTGTGAGCATGAAGAAAATATGTGACAGACAGCAATTAAATGGAGCGAAGATGACAATATTTCGTCACCTCCTCAGTTTGGGTCCTCAGCTTCTTGGCGAGCAACTCTAGAACAGCCTTGGCTAGCTCTCTTCTCTTCTTGACGAGGAAGTTGCGGACTGTGTCACAGTTGATCCAGAATGGTCCAATCACGATGGAGTTCGGAATGTCATTCTCAAGATGCTCCTTCTCAGCTTGGTGCATCTCAATTTCACGCTTCACATCATAGGCAGACATGTCTTTATCCATGATGGATCTGAGGGCAACAAATGATCTAGAGAGGTGTGTTAGATAAGGTTTGAAAATAAATGAAGGGAAGATATTGCTTAATGAATAGTTCCAAAAGGTATCCCTCAACTTTTCTCCAAATTATTGCGTAAACTATGAACTCACTTGAGGTAATCTGCAACATTGAGTTCGGCCAAGGGCCTGAACTTCTCATATCGCTTGAGGTATGCTCTCAACGGGATGAGAGCTTGTTTTATCGACAATCTGATCTTCTCCCTGAATATGACCACATGAGGCTCGTTAGCCCCCACACTCTCCAGCATTGGAGATCCGGCCCAGAACAGCTTGTTCAGAACTCGCTGGAAAAAAGAACAAAAGTGTGAAACATCTGGGAATTCAACACAAGATTGAGCAAATCATGTGAGTTTTCTATGAAGGATGGGTAGAGTATGTGCCTACCTTTTCCAGCTGAGGTATGGACTGAGTCACGAAGATACCCCGGTCAAACACGCTGACAATCGTCGTCTCGAAGTTCTCAAGAGGTGTAGAGTATCTGATTCCCTCCTGATCGAGTATCAGATCAATGACAAAGAGCGGGTTCTTGGCTGGTTGGTAGGGAGACACAGCGAGACACTCCTTGCCAGGCCACTCCATTCCCTCCTCCAGATTCATGACAGCTACAGTGGTATCCGTGATGGTATTGGTGAACTCCACTAGAGAGTTCTCCACCAAATACCTGAGGGGGCATCTCCATGAGTGGCTATAGTCAAGCAATGAGGCAAATCTCAGTTAAAGTTACTGATTTTCATACGATATTTGCCACGAATGCGAACCTGAGGGAGTCCTGCATAGCGAACTTAACGAGCTCCATGAACTTCCTCAGTTTCGAAATCTCGTACACCTCCCACTTATTCTCCTCGATGTTGAACCAGCCCTTCCCAACATCACGGAGTGAGCTCGTCACTCTGGTGTTCAGCGTGGTCAGCCACGTGTCCTTCAGATAGGACTGAACCTGCATACAGCTCTGGTTCTGTGTCTGTTCAAACTCCTCCAGTCGCATTGACTTGGTGATGGCTGTTTGGAACAGGTCTTTGCTCGACACCTAGGAATGTCATCGTTTAATGCAATATGGAACAGCATGGGTGATTGGAAAATGGAAATGGTGATTTGGCACGATCTCGACTATATAGTTCACTCTATTAGTACCTTATTACACTCAGCTCTGACATCACCCAGCGCAATGATAGCCTCGGGACGAGTGAGGAACGAGTTGAAGATGAAACTGTCAAACTGCTTGTGGAACGGGTACTTTGGTACGTCAACCCGGGCAGCACTCTTACAGATCTCGGGCACTTGCGGTATTGTCACGTACGAGAAATATCCCGGCAGTGATTTGGATACTTTATCGAACGTGATTCGGTTGTGTGCTCGCTGGTAGTCGAGTGATATTTGTTTCTGTAGACGTTGAACAAGCCAGTTCAGTCTGAGAGGGACGGATGTCATGAAACGTGAAATCTTCATCCTTCGATAAGAGAAGGCTCACATAATAATGTGAACCCTTACTTTGATCCGTCGAGCTGACAAGCTCCGAGAGCGTGATTGGTGATGTTATCCAGCAGCTCTTTGTCAATGTCAGGCACTGAGGTCGTGTGCATGCAATCCACATACATATGGTACCTGGAATACAATGAAAAAAGATCAGTCCATGATAACCAGAAAATCACAGATGTATCATATGACATAAGTTCAGGCGTTTTGTAGAACAAACCTGATGATTGCCTCAGAATCGAGTCGGAGTTTGTGTGCTTCCACCACTCTCCGTGTGAAGGTTCGTGGGTCCTCGGCAGCGAAGAGAAGGCGAACTCTCGGTACCCAATACTAGAAAAACAGTGATGAAATTAGAGTTTGAAGTTTCATTAAAAACGCATAATTCTCTAAAATTGTCATAATTTCTCATCTTACCCTGTTTCCATCCTTGCAGTCGCCAGTGTTGGCCGCAGTGTGATCCATGGCATTGGCTAGGTCCTTGGTTTGTGGGTGTCTCCACGATAGACCAGTGTTAGCTCGCTGTACCAGATATCTCTTAGTACGAGGCGAGTAGGCCAGTACTCCGACCTAGGATTAGTGTGCTGATCAGTGTGATGCCATCATTCGAACTCCAGTTCTCGTTCTGATCACCATAGCAACAATGCTGCCATGTTGCTGCAATATCTTAAAGCAAGACTCACGTCAGCCCACTGGTAGCAAGGGAGGGTGGGCGAGGGTGACTGCTCTGCTCCATTGCTCCCTGTTCCATTGCTCATCTGACTCTGAGTCTCACGAGTAACGAGTGTCTTGAGGAGAGCTTTCCCGGGGACAGCTTTAGCAGAGCCATCCTCGTCATAGAGTCGCTCTATCCATTCCTCGGGTGTATGACAGTCGTACTCCTCGTTATCGAATATCTGCAAGGGACGGTATTTATCATTATGCGTGAGGACAGAACTCTTGATACTTCATCTAACTTATTATTCATGTTTAAACTGATTTCTCCCCTCCCCAAACCTCGAGTGGCAGGTAGATGGGGAAGAACTGGTGAAGGGGACCAGCTGCGGGTGGTGCCTGGTTCACAGGGGCACTCTTTCTGTTCGTGAGCAGCGAGTTGCCGTCAAATAGACCCTTGTTCTTCCTCTCTCCATTCGGGCAGACAACCTTCATCCCTGCCTCCTTCACGCTGGCCACAGAGCTAGCACGGGATGTTCCCGGACTCTTGACTCTGGGTGTGGTGTCAATCATTGCTCGTGGAGTCAATCATGTGAGGACTATGATAGTGCCGTGGGATTGCCGACTTACTTTCCAATTTCTTCATTTGATGGTTTGCGTGTTTGTGACTGTGAACTGAGTTTCTTGCTTAGTGAAGCTTGCAAGCGTGACAAATCGTCTTGTGACTTGCTGTGAATTTTGGTGTGAATCATGCATGAAAAAGAATGGAACACTACAGTCTAGAATGACACAAACCACTATCAAGTAACCTTGTTAACGTATGGACTGGTGGTGGAATATTGATCTTGGTAGAAATCTCATCTTTTGGCATGAGCTGATCAGTTTCAACTCCTGCATCAAGGAGCAGACTGGCTATGTTCAAACTCTCAAACTGGCGTCTCAGCCGCTCAATAGCCACTTTTCTGGGAGTCTGTCCAGGTGGCGTGTAGTACGGCATCTGCACTTTGGGCTCCCATGACGATAGCGGATAATCCTGTGGAGAGTGTGAAATGAATAACGGACTGTCAACGAGTCAATGTGATAGCATCAAAACTTTCTCCAGTCCTTACGGTATTCTGGTCAACTTTGGTTGATGGACCGTAGAGTTGTTTCTCTAGCTGTTCGTCAAAATCCTCAGGGATCTTGAATGACGATGCTTTCGGTCGGTACTTCTCTTTGGTGACATTCCATAGAGTACTGTGAACAACTTCAGGTCCTTGTGCAATTTTCTGCGATGTACGTAATTATGGTATTGATTTATGGAACTTGGGTGAAAACGGATGATGAGAATTGCACGAATCTTCAAGTTTCTTACACTGGGGTCTGGAGCTCCTTCCTGGGACAGAATGTCCGAGTAGAAGCCCCGCTGTCGGTTGTTATGAGAACTGTGCATTACTTCATGACATTCTGATGGGCAGAAATTGTATGAATTAGGATTCAGAGATTATGGATTAAACTCATGAGGAATAGAAGAATTGTAAGCTTTCTCTGAATCATTAACGTTGTTCAGTGAACGAATAGCGGACGAAATTTTTACTGGACGATTATCATTCATCTTTGCTCATGCTACAAGCGTCAAAGAGCAGCAATTCTAGTGATACTTGTGGCACGAGCAACACAAAGAAACGCGAGGTCAGATTAATGAGAAGCTGCATGAGAAGTCACTCGAGTTTACACATCTCCAAGGATACAGCGACTCTTGCGCGCGGAATTGGCATCAGAAATATCATCGCGCGTTCCATTAAATACCGCGCGCGCTTCTCGGTGCGGGATGCGAAAAATTAATGGAAACCATAGAGGTCGTCCAGGTGGCTGATTTCTAGCTTTCTAGAGAACTTTAACACCTGGTTACGACCATCACTCTCAAATATGGAGTACAGGTAATTCTTTCGGGAATTTCGTCGCAGTCTCTACTCCCTTCCAAGTCCCAAGAATCGAGACCAGTCTCTCTGTGTGTGTGTGTGTGTGTTTGTGTTTGTGTGTGTGTTTGTGTTTGTGTGTGTGTGTGTGTGTGGTGTC
>CAMPET010000092.1:189297-205358 GCA_946803715.1 Beroe ovata
GTGTGTGTGTGTGGGGGTGCGTGTTTGTGTGTTTGTATGTGTGTGTGTATTTGTGTGTTTGTGCGTGTGTGTATGTATGTGTGGGTGTGCACTGTGGGTAACTTGATGACGTAACCAAAGTAGTAACACGATGATCTAATGCTGCAATGAACCACTATTATCCCTGGATTTAATTACCCAATAACCTAATCAGATCATTGATCAATCCAACTGCCCACAGGAATCTTCTCATTTCAGTCCTCAGATGAGTCAGGTGATTAACATAACTTGACAAGATATGTTGACAAGATATGTTTCATTAATCAAGAGGTGGAGTAATAACACAGATAATCTACCTTTACTCTTTGCTATAATTCATCACAATACACCAGCGTTTCGTCAGTATACTATCTTAGTATACTATCTTAGGAATACTGACTGTAATACCTCTCAGAAAATGTCTGCAATGTACAAATTATTACTCTGAATACACGATGAGAATTACCGGGCACGATAGGACAGAATTAACATTGATAATAATGTACACTGAGCAGAGCTACTATTATAGTCGAGTTTTCTATGCTCACAGAGTCACATCATAATACGATGGTCACAAAGTCTCTACCACACAGTCTTATTACCACGACTCATTCGTCTGAATTATCATACACTGCCACTGTCAGAACGGGGTATATGAATCACTGTGCCCATGGTGTATGTGTGTGTGCGTGTAAGTACATACTATAATCTGTAAGAGCACTGACGGGTGAAAATTATGCCCAGTCAGAGGCATCGTGCTAGGCATATCTTGTTGCCATAATTCCTATGGTAGTCACAGGGTAATTGGGAAAATTATCAAATTTGAAATCTCGCCGAATCACATGACGGATGTATTAGACCTGTTCGGTCGATGAACTTGCAATTAGACGATGATTTTCCTAGCTACCATAACCCATGTAACGATGGCATGACGTCATGCCTGAGAAGGAATGTAGAGATGTCAGGTTTAGAAGCCTGGTTTAGAGCGGATCATTACTGAGCGATGAAGACTGAAAATACCTGAACTTCCCAGATAATATACCTATTCTTCAGGGTTTTCAGCAAAACGCACAGTGTGTGTGTGTGCGTATTGCTATAGTACTGGTTATATTTATATAGGGAGACCATATAACGTTTAGTGGTTGTTACGAGAGGGCAACCACACCCAAATATCCAGTATAGGTGGTCGCATTGTGGTGAGTCGCCGGGGAATGTTGTTCTGGGGTTGGAGTGGATGTGGGGTTAAAGTGATACTCACGTCAGTCCACGCACTCTGCATTCACAGCTAATGTGACAGTGCACAACAATGATACAGGTCACGTGACAATATTACCCTAACGGCTAACGAGTAACGTCACTTACCCGACCACATACACTAAAACATTCTCCCGGCTGTCACGTGCCAATTACACGTTCTGTCAACACTTATAACGTGCAGGTATCGATAGGTGGAAGTTGTTGACATCATTACAATACCTGTTAACAGCTTGCTGTGAAATATGAGCTTCCGCGATACATCAACCCGAGTGTGGAAGTGTGTGTGTGTGTATGTGTGTGTGTGTGTGTGTGTGTGTGTGTGTGTGTGTGTGTGTGTGTGTGTGTGTGTGTGGGTGTGTGTGTGTGTTGTTTTTTTGTTTTTTGTGTGTGTGTGTGTGTGTGTGTGTCAAGATTGAGGAACAACCTCAGATTCTTCACTCTAAACATCCAAACATGACACCACTCCCCCTGACACCAACACCACGTACTCACCAGATACTGAACACGTGTGTTCACATCCACCGTTGTCAACACTACACGGATCCTTGACACAATTCANAGTACACTGGAGTGCGCTCAATTCCGAGTACAGTTTATGATGAAGTATCATGAGATAATGCTGCTATTTCAGCTCCTTCATTCTTCCCTCGTGTGGATTTTAATAACCACACAATTCGATATCACGCGATCATGTCGAGTGCATGTCAACAAATACTTGGCAAGTATCATCACCTACAATCTACATCACATGCTGGATTTTATGAGGAGAAATTGAGTGGAAACAACCCTTTTGAAAACATGGTTGATGGTAGGTATTATGGTAACCAAATTGGTAACTCACACTGATTTGAAATATCGCTAGGTACTCAGTTCCCAAGTTCTAGAAAACACTCATTCAGCTCACACATAACGACAGTTGCATGCCATGTAATGAGTAGTATGTGATGATACACGCCATGGTTTAATGTTTATTTCAGTATCCATGAGAAACAAGGAAAACACCGCGTACTTCGATTGTTTTGAGTAGAAATTGTTATTTTTCTCCAGATTCAACGAGAGAGGAAATACATAGCAAGAAGAAAGCGTCATGACAGACAGAGGATGAAAAGTCAGCTACAAAACTAATTTCACTTAATTTGTAATGTATCACAAAGGACGAATTAAACATTTTACATCAGGATTTGGAGCTACGAAAAGTACAAGATTTATACAGCAGATTTCAGGTTAAAACATTTCAGCTTGCGAATTTAAATCTCGGTATAGTGGAATAGAGAAATCTCGAGGAGATACCGAAGAAACTGACGAATGAAATCCTCATTTCTTGCCATGCAATTACGGTGAAGAAGTTATCCTTGCGTAAGAGCCAGGCTACACTGACACAATACATAGCACTATAGCAGCTAAAGATATAGATCTACATTCTACACTAAAAAAGAATACACTTGATCACACACAACTGAAGGTTAGTTCAGGACTATAATTCTGGTCACAGTGATATGATTATTGATTACTATCTCACACAGTCTACATAAAATGTATCCCGAATAATGGATATAAACCGTATAACCACCAACTCTAAGGGGAGGGAACACATAGTCTATTATAACGTCCAAACCGGGGTACAGTGTCTATTTCTCAGCGAAAGCTTTCATCATATCGATCGGCATAGGGAAGAGGATGGTTGAGTTCCGTTCAGCAGCAATGGTAGACAGAGTTTGGAGATATCGGAGTTGGAGAGCCGCGGGGGATTCGGTGATAACGTCAGCAGCTTCCTTCAGAGCTTTGGACGCGTTCAGTTCACCCTCAGCAGCAATGACCTTGGGGGAGAGAATGGGGGGTGAGAGTGGGAGTGGAGAGGGGTACGGGGGTCAGTGTGTATGGAGACTCAGGGGATGATATTGAGTGAAGTGATGATTAGAAACCGGGGGGACTGATAAAGTTTGTTTACTGACCTTCGCCTTGGCGTCTCTGTGCGCTTCAGCCTCGGCCGCCATAGCTCTTTGGAGGTTCTGCGGCAGTCTCACGTCCTTACTGAAAAGGAGAAGTAACTGCATGAGTAGTGAGTTTTGTGGAGTGGCCGGTTTAATAATTGGATGTTCAGACAAATTATTATTGTCACGGGGCTGGGTGATAGTATCACTGTCAACTGTGATGCAATTGCTAACACATAAGCCACGAGATAGCATGATATGAATTATCTCCATTTAGCATATAAGTAGGACATAGATGGCAACTGAACGTTTGATCATCACGAGTGCTTCAAGCAAAATTCCTGTAACTCTCACAACTCGAGACTCACTCAGCCAAAATCAAGCTTCACAACAAACTAGCACCGAGGTGGTTAGCAATGTCTTCAGCACACTTTGTCACAAACCTACTCTCTGATGTATCCTATACACTTGATACTTCAAACACACACACACACACACACACACACACACGGAGGGGGACAATTCCTCATCAGCAAAGCTTGAGTCTCACGAGATGGTAACCTAGGATAACTACTCACACTTCTACCCTCTCAACCATTACTCCCCACGGGTCAGTTGCCTCGTCCAGGAATTGCTGAAACACGGTGTAATAATGAGAACATGCATGAGGGGGGAGGGTGCTGCTAGATACTCACACTTCAACTCTCTCAACAAGTACACCCCATGGATCAGTAGCTTCGTCCAACACTTGCTGAAATGTATAGTTAGTTAACACACACACAGACAAGCATGAGCACAGACTTTACTAGATCTGTCTTTGTACATCAGAGGTTCGCGTCCTGACTACACAAGGTTGGGATGGGGCAAACAACAGTTTGCAGGGTACACTACACTTCACCACAAGAAACATTTAAGATTTGGGACAGCAGCAATTCGCAGAGCACCTGGTACCTACCCAGGCACCCTCGGTACTCTATAACAATAAATGTATGTTCATGATAACCTAACACTCTGCACAATGCACATGCTATGTCAGACCAGTCCATCGTCTGATTGGGGATGTGATACACACCTGCATAGAATTGGAAATTTCCTCCCTCTCCGCAAGGATCTCAGTCAGGCTCTTTGTACCCAGCATATTCCTGTGATACATACCACGTTACTACCTATCATAGGGGTGACAATCGGTACGTAAGACCACACGCAGTTTGCAGGTATATCACATTCTCACCTGAGAGTGGTCTGCGCAAGCAATCGAGTAGCATTCTTCACATTATCCACATTGCACACAGACGAAACAGCACATTGGATACGGAAATAGACAACAGCATCCACAGTGATCGTTACACTGTCCTTCGTAAGAATCTGGAAGTAATGTCATTGAGTATCGAGTGTTACATATGATTATGGGAGTATAATCCAATTCAGGAATTTTCCCCAATCCTCATTCCTAACTAAACGGCTTTTAGAGTAGAGCTCTTATTCTAGATATTCGATCAAGTATTCCCCAAAATTCCTGCATATACACGCACATAGTATTCGTCTTATAATCACCGATAACTCCCTGATCACATATCGAAGACCAGCTCAGATGAGTTCTATTATTATCCAAGTGCTCTATAAGTAGGTGCTGAGTCATCGGATAAAGCATTCGCAGACCCTACCCACAAGCAGGATTCAGTTGACCCCAGGTATTATCATTATCGGACAGCAGGGAGAATATTCACAAATCATTGGGTGGACTCGGGTTATATTATCCCACTACAAGTACCTATCTCCACAATATATTCATTGTACAATCATGACAGAGCGTCATCTTAGCTAATGAGGCGGTGCATACCTCCTGGGGTGGCACATCAAAAGAAACAGTCCTCATGTCAACAACATGAATCTCATCCACACAAGGGAGGAAGGTGAAGAGACCTGGACCTGCAGCTCCTCCCTTCTTGATACAACCAAGTCGGAGAATGACAGCCTTCTCATACTGAGCCACCACCTGAGTGATATTCACAGTGAGATTGCTAGCAGTGATTACAGTAAGATGTGGAAACAATGACACACAGCAGATCCAAATAAACGTCACAAAATTTGTAACTTGAGGCATCCATTATAGTATTATACACTGTCACTTTCAGTAAATTTATGAAGAGAGATAATCACTGCCACTGAAATTGTGATCTTACCTTGATTACGAAGAAGGGGGCAAGGGGGAAGAACACTATACAGAGGAGAATGCTGAGAAATATCAGAATATAACCACATGGTCCAGGGCTTGACTCTGAAATAATATTGTGTTGGAAAATTGCAACTCAACAAGTGTAACAATTGGCAAGAACCGAAATTTGTGAAAAACATTGTTCACTGAGAGATACCCATATAGTTTCTCCCCATAGCACTGAAGTAGTAGCAGTATACAACCCTACGCTACCAGCTCATAAAAGCATTCGAGTTAAACAAAAAGGAGCAAATCAAAGTTGCATTGAATCAGTGTGTTCTTGCATGGCATGCAGAAAAGCATTCCTTGATATGCAAAATCATGTTCATTGTTGAATCACTACCTCCTATTTTAAACATGAAAAGTGGTCAGCAGTGAGCAGATGGTGTATATTCACTGATAGGCATTATTTTATGAACATAGTTACTTTCGTTTTCGGTGTTTACTAATGGCCGCTTGGTATTAAATTTATCAGGTCCAAGTTCTGTCTCATGTATTTGATGTTCTGAAATCAAATCATTTGTGTAGTTGAGTTATGTTGGTGGAATAACAAAGCTAGGCTCTCAAACACCTTTCATGAGATAATGGTGCATTGAAGATGAATACTGCCCTGGTGATCAGATGATTGGAGGCATCATTTTGGGATGAAGCATTTGATTGTCTTAATTTTGAATTATCAATTTGACAAAAAACTTTAATCACAATCATGCATTGATGGCAAATTCAAATATAATGCTGCACTGTACAAAATGGCATATTAATTATACATGCAATGTTATTTCAATAGCCTTATTTAATTCTCATGTACCTTCATAAGTATTTTTGTTGCCTCCTGTCTTTTCAATATCCACCATTTTATCTAAAGAAGTGGTAGATGAAGATAGTATAAGATGACTCACAGAAATTGAATCAAATGGGATCATGACCAGGGGTTAAATAGGGAGACTGATCAGTTTATGAGATTGGTAGCTGAATTTGCATAATTTCCGAGGTAAAGGGTTGAGGTCCAGGGCAGTCCCAAAAGTTCCTTGATCCCTCTATTCAGTACTTGGTCATGATCTCATAGAATCTGATAACTCTCCCAGTCTCAGAAGCCAAGTTAAGCCTTGTGTGTCTTGTAATCTTGTATGTGAGGATGTGAAATTGCACACTATCAAATAATTGTATAATATTAAATAATTACACACTATGTATGGGCATGTTAGGGTGCTCCCTTGCACAGGCATCATGTCACAGCCATGACTGCGACCTAAATCTTGCAGTGAAGGAATTACATAGAATTCATAACATTGTCAAGGATACTGGAAAAAACATACCAAAGAAAAAAGATGGTACTGAGTTGCAGATGTTGGTTATAATTTTACGACATGACAAGGTAGCAGATAATGAAAATGACTCACAATTGACTGAAATTATTCTCAGAACAGAAACTTATTCGCGGCTTGCATCAGCGGTCTGGCATCACCAGACAAGAAGAGTCGGGGATTTTATTTTCGGCTTGTTCTGAGTTAGCTGGGCCAAGCAAAATTTAGGAAGCTGTCCAATGTCCATTATATTCATACAATTGTCCTGTTCCCGCGTTGTCAGATTTTATCTGACCTTTGTTTCTAGCGCGTGCCTTTATCGAAGGCCGAAACAGGCCTTCGATGAAGGCGCGCCCGCGTGGAAAACAGGTTAGGCAACATCTGACAAGTTTCCGCGCGCGTGACCCAAATCGCCGGATGTCATGTTATTTGTCCACTGTTTTTTGCGCGCGCGCCTTCAACGGAGGCCGAAACCTGTTTCGGCCTTCGATGAAGGCGCGCCGCGCGCAAAAAACAGTGGACAGCTACAGATAACATCCGGCAAAATCCAGATACTCTACTCGCGGAGCGCCGCTGCAGCTGGGCGACTTCGACCTCCGTGGTTTTGATTCCGCGTCCGGGCTTACAAAAATTGAATTAAAATTTAGCAATTATAATTACGTTGAATTCGAAAATTATCAATTGCTCACAAAATTTCTGTTAGATTAATATATAAATATTGCAATTTGAAATCGACATTCAATTTCAAGTAGAAGGATGTCGAAAAGAGGTGCATCATAATCATATCTGGGTCTTCATCTTGAAGTTGATCTACGAAGATGAAATTGAAAGTAAAGTAGAGGGCGCGGCGTGGAAGTATTCCAGTTCACTTTCAGTCTCATTGACAACTGTGCCATATGATACTGTCATACTTATACTGCACAATGGTATCCATGATGTCAGCTGCTATGCAGTCCTCGTATGACATTGACTATGCGACAAGCCGTTTAGTCTGAGTCATCGCAGTACAGGATGTTGTTAGTGGGGTTGATGACGGACTCGTCATCATCTTCGTCACTTGATAACCGCTTGAACTGTGGGAGGAGGGCCGAGGGTCAGGGATGATATTGTGTCGGTGTGAGTGTGACATCAATTGTGATGAGTTAGACTTAGATTAGCGAAATTAGCTTGATAGTTGATATTAGCGATATCTGCATCGCACGTCACTCCTAGTGCAACGAATCAGAGAAATCGCGGTGACATTGCTGTGACTTGCCGGATGCTATCTGTCCAGTGTTTCTCGCGCGCGCAACGCGCAAGAAATAGTGGACAGATTGAGATAACAGTAACACCCGGCAAGCTGTGGTTTCATGAGTGCAGCTGTCAAAGTAACCCTCATGTCGAGGATAGTGATGCCAGTATATAGAATTACTGTCGATTAAACTGGAGTGAAAACGTCTGAGAGGCAGAGAAGCTGCGGAAGAGAAACATCTAAGACTATAGAGACACCTGGAGAGACACCTATCGTGTTTGGCAGATTGGTGTCAAGTGCGGTGGCAGTGTGGTGTCAAGACTTCTTGTAATACTAATACCAAGACTTCAATCTATAGACACACAATCTCGGCCGATAGCAATCAAATACAAAACTATCGTTCTATTATAGAGAAAGATGACACGTTTTGTTGCTTCACCCTATAAGGCTTTGCTCTAGATTATTATAGCCTCTATTGAATACACGCCCATCGCCCGTATCTCATGATCTGCATTCTATGTGATTGTGTGTGCGCGCGTGTGTGTGTGTGTTTGTGTGTGTGTGTGTGCGTGCGCGCGCGCGCGTGTGTGTGTGTGTGTGTACTGTGTGTGTGTNGTCATTACTTCATTGCTATTATTTGGTGCACTCTGTCATCATAGGACGTACACGATGCTCCGTAGTTATCGTGCCACAATACCACAACATAGTGACAACTGTGAAAAACTCTAACATCATCACATACTTATCAACACGATGCGTGTACTACTACCACTATACTCCATTGTACTCTATAATAGCTTACCCGTTTGCATGGAGGTGTTGTGTCGTGCGCCATGCTGTCGCGCCCGCTAGGCGTCATATTGTCACTTCTGTTTGGCGTCATATCGTCGCTCCGGATAGGCTTCATATTGTCGCTTCTGTTTGGCGTCATGTTGTCGCTTCGGCTTGGCGCCATGTTATCGCTCCGGCTAGGCGCCGATTTGTCTGGATCGGTGGGGGTGAATATGCATGGAGGAACGTATTCGTCTGACTCAGGGGAGGGAGGTAGAGGTGAGAGACTGCACATCTTATCAGGGGACAAAATCAATGATCCTGGCATTGATGTTTCGTGATTTGTTGCTCTCGTCACGTGATTTGTTGCTCCTGTCACGTGATTTGGCCCAGTAGTTTGTTTGGAAAAGGGGTTAGGCTCGTCCACACTCTCATCAAGGTTTTGCCGTTGCGTTGTGGACGCAATTTTACTGGTCCCATTGTGACTGGTCGCAGCTCTTGGAGGGAATTTGTGGGCGGACCGTGATGTCGTGTTAGCAATGGGTTTCGTGGCGTTGCTGGTAGATCTGTGACCCTGGTCCTTCGTAACGCTAGCTACCTTGGAGACAGCCGAATTCTGACCTGCGAAATATGGGATCGTCAATACATGATGCTAAAGCATACTTCGTATTATAAGGGATAATACACATGTTTATCGATAGTATTACGTCCCTAACATGAACAGCACATTTGACCAATCATCGACTAACTATTACTTATTTATTACTTATCTATTGCTTATCCATGCCATCGTTTTCTTACTTTCTAGTTCTTTCCTTACAGTTCCTAATGTTCCGTCCCAAATAGTAATCCCAATCCTTCATGAAATGATGACGAAAATTGTGTAGAGTCCTTCGCCCTAGAGTCCTTCGCCCCCGGAGAATTTGCTTAATTTTGATCAACAAATCTTGCGCCCGGTGTTATTTTGAGTGTTTGTTCGAACAAAAGAGTAGGTATTATCGAAGGATTTTAATAAAAAGAAGGGTGTTGAAAGAATGTTACGGACTACGGTTCTTCATACATACTCGGCATGATCCAACTTACATCGAACAATGGGTGCTGAACAAGCTGTAACCTAGCGCATGAATGATAAGAATTCTAGGAATGGCTATACTGGACTGGGGGTGAGAGAGAGGCATGTTCACACTATTGGAAAGGCTTCACTTAAGGAATGCACAGCATGATATTATTATAGCTGCAGCATGGCTGTTTCACAGCCGATAAACATTGTTATGAGAGGAATTGTAGAAACTATAGACAGTTGCTTCCCACCATCGTTATTGGAAGTGGACTGAATCTCTTGCTTCCCATCATCGTTATCGGAAGTGGAATGAATCTCCAGCTCATGATACAAACTGTTATCTGAGAGTTGAGACGACAGTTCCCATTAAATGGTAAAGTGTGCACCACTTACTGTATAAATTGTGCAGTATCACTATTTCGGTAAGTATAGTGATAAGTACCATGCCACCTGAAGGGTGTTTCCTAATGGTTCTGATACTTCCACCATCTTTCGTATCGAGTCAGGCTATACGGTCTATAATGTGGTCTATACTCATGTTGTACACGTGCTCCCTGCTTACTGAGCGCCAGAGTCGTAGTCAGTAGACATATTACCTTGCTATTTCACGAGATATTAAACCCCTCCCCCCTCATAATATAACCTGTATATTATCCCTATCATTAGGACACCTATAACACAAGCAATACACAGGTCACAGCAATATTGCTGACGTCTAGCAATCCAACATTCATATATTTGCTCATCACCACAATGCAGTGGGGTATTCACTATGTAGTTGTCTGCAGGGGCCATCCTACATGAGACATAACTATTACTATCATTATTTTAGCTATTACGATTATTATTTTAGCTGACCACTGAAGTGCGCGCGCGCACTGATAGTGTGAGTGTGTGTGTGCGTGCCGCGCACCGTCCCGCAGTAGCAGCAGTCTGGTGAAGGGTCTGAGTATGTTGACGTGCATGACAATACCATTACTACGCCCCCCCTCACACACAACAGTGTACTGTAGCCCGGTCTCATTGTATATGTGTGTGTGTGTGTGGAGGACACAGACTAGTAGTATCGATCCTCTAATTGCAGTTTGATACTGTTACCATTTGTGCTATATCCGCCTACATAACATATGTTACCCCCTGCCACTATATAAATCAGGGAAGTCTGCCGGATTCATCAGGGATTCGCCACTGTTTTGATTAATTCTTGTTTGCCCTATGACCATAACTGCTCATCATTTTGCAAAAATGTGCTGGTGTTTCTTGCCCCTATAAGAGCGGTGAAACAGTTGCCTGTTGGGATAGCGCAATTAATCAGGGCCGTGCCTACAAACAGGTACAGGGGACCGAAGTGGGCGAAGTGACCGCTGTTTGTGTCAGTGACAAAACCCTCATGTCGATCACTTATAAAGTCCTCAACCTATATAATAGTAAAAACTGTTAAATAACAAGGCATGTGAAGTGAGTGCTGATGTTAAACAGTGTTTTTGCGATATCTAACTAATAATATCAAACTCAGCGAATGCAGCTTCCTCGGGCATATTCCCCATGACCTCAGCTTTAGCAATAACGGAGTGAGCGCTTGCTGTGTGATAGGTCACGATGTCAGGAAATGTTGTGGAGAGTGTACGATGCAGTCAGCATAACTTTGATACAACTTTCAATATATCAGGCTTCACACGAGCTATTGAGCACTCAGAGGCGTCTTTAATGCTGTTTGCCTGATTCTTTTCTTTGTTACTGTTAGATTTATCTTCTATAGAGCTTACCATGACATCCCTAGAAAAAGTTATCTTTGCGGCAGTAAGTTTAGTCAGTGAGCAAATGGTGGTATGGTCCTTTGAACAAGATGCATTTTTTGACATGAAGAATCCGAATCAAACATTCGTTGAGCAATTTTCATTACGAACCAATCCAAATTTCTTTTTCTAAAACCCATGCTTACTTCTGAATTTATCGGATCTATATTCGTGCTACTGTTAGATAGTTTGGTCCAACCTACGTAAAGCGAAATTCATGACATTTATAAAACATCTGTAATTGTCTATCATCAACAAAACAAGGTGAGAATATAACATTCTTCATACTCGAATAATTCACCCGACAATAATAATTTTGACTTCGTTCACCAGTCGCCTAGTTCAAAATTCAACCCGAAGTTGAGCTTGAAGTTTCGTTTCAGACTCTGATGCTAGTTTTCGAATTGTTATAAATCACACAAGCTACGTGGTGGCCGGTGGATTTGTTAGTGAGATATGGCCCGATATGGGGGATGGGATGCATTTGATAGGATCGGATTACAATTTACATTTGTGTTGACTGATTTCCTATCCAAATTAGTCGTTTCCTGCACCAATTATAATCAAACCATCATCGGTAACTTGGATTGAAGCACTGTTTTCCAAAGTAATCCCCGCTGCAATGATACGGATTTGTTCATTACCGCTGGTCATCGTGCCTTCGCTTGATCTTGGTTTCCTAGTATAGTCTCACTTTCATAGTAAACTCTCACTTCCATCTTTCTCAAAACTGCTCATTGTTCAATCATGACATTGATTACCCCTGGCAACTAGCCAAGTATTGTAAACCACTAGACGGTGTCACAGACTGATATCAGGATACACTCTCCCTTTGCTTGTGCATTAATAACCGTGATTGGGGGCGAGGTCAAAATAATTGACACCCTCTCGTGACTCCTTGCTCACAGTATTCACAGAACTGCATATATGGATAAGTATGGGTATTTTGCCAGGTAATGACTTGAGGTGCTATGCTGCAATGGTGCTACTTTTCACAATACAGCTGGGTCAATATGGGTGTCAGTCAACATTTACACATGTGCATTGTGCAGTGTGCAGGGCTCTTGTTATTATCTAACCTTTGCTCTAGAGGGTTAGAATTAGGTTGCAGATTCCGAACGGAATTAGTGAGCTTTGCGCACACACTTATATATAATTGAAATAAGAAAGCGTGCAACTTTAGCCGATATACTGCCTGGAGACTGGAGAGTGTTATAAATGCTATTCACTTATAGCTCCGATATCCTTGCAAAGATTTACATCTCAATAGCTGTGAAAATGTACAAATCCGAATTCTCCTTTTTTCCTCGAAGTGGTACACGTGTGAGTATGTCATAGCAACTGTGACTTGCGATCCTACAAACCTACTTTTCTTAGTCTAGACCTCTAGAGTACGTTATTAGGAAGGACAACTATATATTTCGTCTCCGACGTTGACAGCAGTTGACTACAGCTGCTTATGTCGAGTGTGCGAATAGGTTAATTGATTGTCAAGAAGTTTCACTGGCGATGATTTACTCGGACGACAGGTTGTCTCGTTTACATAATATTCTGTCTCTCGTCTAATTCACACATCAATACAGTGACGTATTATACTCGCTTCTAAATAAAAGACACTGTGTTACTACCGCGTTCGCTGTTGTTTTGATAGTTGGCAAATGGTTGTTATTTTTTCTCCGTGTTTGCAAACAATCGAAGATCAAACTTGAAAAGCCAAAGTCATCCTATCTTTCAGTTTAATACTCGATTTTCTGTTCAAATGCATGAGGCACATTATTACAGAGCCGTTGACATTGCTCTGTATACGGTATAATTTTCTCACTCTCTGACTTCTGTTCCTCTGTCCAGGATATGAGACGTGATGTCGTCCAATCAGTGGACGCCACATGTCCCTCTCCTGCCCCTCTTCTCAAGGAGCGACCCATCACACTCAACATCAGCGGACTCCGATACCAGATCAGAAAGTCAACTCTCGACAAATTCCCCTCAACACTCCTCGGTTCCGCGGACAGGGAGTTTTATTACGATCCTCTGAGCGGGGAATACTTCTTCGAGAGACACCGACAATCGTTCGAAACAATCATCTACTTCTATCAGTCGGGTGGCCTGATCAACATCCCGTCGTATCTCAACCCTGAGATTCTGGCAGACGAGCTGAAGTTTTTCAGGATCGGAGATGAGAATATGAACGCTAAGTTGACGGGCCGGTTTATGAAGGAGATGCTCGTCTCCAGTCAGTCGGTAGTGACACACGATGCTAAGAGCAGTCTCAGGAAGAGGCTATGGAACATTTTCTCAGAGCCGAGTTCCAGCACAGCAGCTCGTAATGTACACTGCTTCGATACAGTGATCATCTTGGTGGCTATCGTGTTCCAGTGCATAGAGACACTGCCACAGTTCAGCCACTTGAAGGAACATGGCGGCCCAATCATTCACCTTGGCAGAGGTGCGTCATGGGACATGTGGCTCTTTTCTCTAGCAGAGATCATTTGTATAACCTGGTTCACAGCTGACTTTTGCATCAGGTTGCTGATATGCCCGAGTAAGAAGGGTTTTGTCACCTCTGTCATGAACTGGATAGACTTCTGTTCCATCCTCCCCTTTTACCTTGATCTAGCACTCACGTATGAAGCTTATCAGAACATGAAAGAAGGAGGAGATAGCGAGGAGGAAATTAGCAACAACTTGGACGCTCTTATGATCCTGAGAATAGCACGACTCTTGCGAGTTCTGAGAATAGTGAGAATCTTCAAAATGAGTCGCAAGTTCGATGGGCTGTACGCGCTGGGGTATGCGCTAAAATCAGGAGCATCCGAATTGTCCCTTCTGGCTGTACTTCTCACGACCTGCGTTATCCTGTTCAGTAATTTGGTGTACTTCGCTAACGAGTCAGATAGCGCCACGCCCTTTTCCTCGGTGATCGACGCGTTCTGGTGGAGCGTGGTTACCATGTCAACGGTAGGGTATGGCGACCAGGTTCCAACCACCTTCATGGCTAAGATAGTGGGAGTGGTGACAGCGCTGACAGGAATTCTTGTCATAGCTCTACCATATCCGATTATCGTCACCCGCTTCAACAAATACTACGATCTTCAAAAAAAGAGCAAGAAATCGGACTCCCTCTTTGACGCAAATGGGGAAATGACGGACCTAACACAGCCTGATTTCAGTGGAATTACATTCAGAGCGAGCAGTCTCGAGCCTATCAAGGGGGGTGAGAAGAACAATTCCGCTTAGATTGTTCATATGTTTCATGATATTAGAGATCGATTCCCTGAATGTGGTATATTATCATTGGAATTGATTTTTATGTGCACTTTATTGCTATCATCACGACAAATAGATCAGGGTTTTCAGAGCTTTGGCTCGGGTTTTTAAGGGAAAGTGTGGGATAGCAATGAATTGTGATTTCATTTTTTACTCAATAAAAAATTTATTGTGTATCACAGTTTTTGTGTGTCACAGGTGGGCAGGTGCATTGAATTCAGCAATATAATGTGCTGTGCTTACTTAAGTCTTAAAACAACTTACTACATTGCGTGGAGTTCTGATCAGTGAGTGTGGCAAGCACAAAGTGACATTCGTATAGTCCATCCCCCTCAATGCACATGATGATGGGCCTGGAAGGAGGGACCATTACACACTCAGAGATTGATACACAGGAGATGATTTCAGATCATAGGATCACCACAAACTGGAAAAACGCTCTCGTCCCGTACAAGTGATATTGTTTTTTCCACGTTTTTTCCACGAATTATAATGAATTATTACCTGCCCGGATCATCGAAGTAGAGGTGGAGCTGCTGCCCGAGAGCGTCCTGTAGCCCGAGCACGGCACGCCACTCCTTCAGACAGAATGTCACCTCCCGATCCACAGAGACATCGTAACTGGGGAACTCACTGCCCGCCAGTCTCATCTCTGTTTGTAGTGCCTGGGGCAGAGGATTGGATCATAGCTGGGATAAGTTGACATGGTGCTATTATAACACTCACTACAACACACTCTCTGTAACCACATCCAGCCAGCAGCCAATTCTCACACACTCAGTCACCTCACTACTCAGTAACTTCACATCCAGCCAATTCTCACACACTCAGTCACCTCGCTCACTGCTCACTCAGTCACCTTGCTATACTGCTCCTGTTCCTCAACATAGTTGGACAGAGTGGCGTGGTCGTGTTTTACTGAGAGGGTTATCTCGCCAACTGTCATTGGGAAATGAACAACACAATCACTGAGAAACCTGCGATGGAATGGAAAAGTTAGCCCCTGATGATGAGAAAAATGAGAGGAATTGACACAACTATCTCGAAGTCATGGTATTCATTATTCACCTTTGATTGGATACCACGTGGATGACAGAAGAGTTCTTGTTGAAGATCGCACTGAGCCCTTCGCATTCTTGGAACGTCAGATTGAACTGTTTCTTGATACCTGGTTTGTGCTGTTACCGTGAGACACACACACACACACACAC
>CAMPET010000092.1:205454-255644 GCA_946803715.1 Beroe ovata
ACACACAGACACACACAACACACACACACATACACAGACACACACACAGACACACACACACTCACTCACCGATACGAATATAATGCTGTATGAGCTGTTCAAGGTGTAAATTCGACGACGGATTCTTAACAAAATTACCAGTTTTATGAAGAATGGTGAAAACGAATTCCCCTTCTCTGAATTTCAGTTCGATGGAAAAGTTCTCAACACTTTTCTCGAGGGATGCCAAGTTCTTGAATATTGAGAGACATGACTGAAATAAGGTAGTTCTTGGTTTAGTTCAGTTTCAGAAGGAATAGCGGAATAGCAACACTAAAATTGCTGTTAGCTTCAATTATGACGGGGAAAGCATTGTGTCATCTATCCTTACCCTAGACGATACTTTGCATCGTAGCTCCAGCGAGTTCTGACTTTGGAGGGAGAACTTGGAGAAGTAGGATGTGTGAAATGAGAAGGAACCATACGCTGATCGGGATTGGTTGACAGTCCTCACGGCAAGCTGTGGATACATTACACGTGGTTATTATTCTGAGGAATGTTCTCTCAGATCATGATATTATTTTGTAACGGTCATGATTATGACCACAAAACTTACACCACTAGCTTCCCCCTCGAAGTATATGTCTTCCCCGATCTTTGCAAGACATAGTATAGCTCTTCCAAATACTGAAATATCATTCTAATCAGCATTCAGCAATAGAGAATTGTATTTCTGAGGAAGGGTCCCGAATTTTCAGAGACTTTCAGCATCGTATCTCATTGTTCATTGGTCGAATAAAAGTTTTCGCTGGTCAATCACCATCTGGTGAGTCATGTGAAGAAGATTGGCCAACGAGAATCAAGGAAGATCCCCTTGTTCTCCAGATATCAGTTTTAAAATTTGGGATCATTCCCCAATAAAACCATTCTCTACACGTCGTTGAAACCGGAGTTAGAAGTAGCATGGTATCGTTGGTATCTATGAGGGACAGAGGTATACCAAGTACGGGCGAATGTACGTGCTCCCTGCACGCACCAGATAGTAGATCAGAACATTAAAAAACGCCGCGCGCACTAACGCGCGCGTTTTAAATCAAATAATCACTTTATTCCCAGCGCGCCCTACAAATAATACCGCGAATTTCTGTGATTGCCACTTTGTGCCCGATTTCACCAGCAGGAACGCTCCGCGGATCAATATCACAATTTCTGTAGCATCGCAGTTACCAACCTTTTATATTACGTCCAGGAGCAGTGCACTTCATTTGACAACCATGTCTTGTCCATCAGATTCAACGGTTATACAACATGTGTGACATCCTATTCAATTTTGTCTTCGTGTTACTTAAATTGAGGATTATCAATTATCTTGGATAGGGGTCACGGGTATAGACAGAAAGAGGTTGTTAAACTAGATTCAAACAAAATCGTTATTAAACAAAGCATTTGAATGAATGAAACAATGATATGGAATTGAATGTGATTAGGCTATCTATATCTGTGACAGAGTGGTCTGTACGGAACCCAACGGTTTCGATTCCTTGTTTAACATGCCATACAGCAAGAATCTCCACCGTATTCGCCAGGCTAGGCACATAACCACTCTGTCTTGACCAAAGTCGATTTTACCATCACTTCTTGATACGGGGTCACGGGGGACACGTACTGAGATGGAATGTTTTTCTTATTGCATGGTAGTTAACTTCCTAATGCAGATAAATGAAAAGTTTAACAGTGTCAGAAATACATTCTCCATTTCAGCAGCTACAGCCTCATGAAGAAACGAAAGCCGGGCAGTGAAAACACAAATCTAATAATCGGGCATAATGTCATTGTGATAGCGGTACAATAACGGTGAATAACAGTCATGATATGATGGATCATAGAATTACTATCAACTTAAAGATAACCAATTCATCCTGAGTATGAATAATGAATCACGATAACATAATTACAACAAATCTGATACACACATGTTTATATTATGGTAGTGATAGGTGAAATAAACACAGTAACTATAAACATAAATCCAACACAGTTCTTTCCCGATCTTTAATTAAGTAATCACATTGAAACAAACATCCTGACACCCAGATAACCTAACTCCATGTATATTAACCCCTGCCAGCCCGTTCTAAATCCCCGTTAGAAAGTGAGTACGCGGGAGAGAATGAAGTTCCATCATCGCGCAGCAACGCAGGATTTGGAACTGTGTTGTGAATGCTGCCCAGTGATGTGTATCCAGCATCATAGAGAGAGCAATATGGGATACCAAGTTGTCTGATAACATTCCACACGTCATTGTAATTCCACTGTAAGATGGGACTGACCCGCATCAGGTCTGGCCATCCTGGGTCACACGGTGTAAAGGGTAGGAGTGAGGCAGAATATGGGTCTGTGGACCGTGTTCCCATCAGAACAGCCTTGATGTTTGGCATCCTGGTGTGTAATTCAAACAGAGCATCCTTCATCTTCCCTGTGATCCGTAGCAGTGACACTTGGTACAGCTCGGCAGATGCTTGTATGAAATTTTCCTGCTCTGGGAAAATAGAGTCTGTCTCGATACACACAGCCAGGAACCTAGCTGGCTGGCACAGTCTCTGTAGAGCAATATACAACAAGTGCAGGAGTACTGTACAGTCCTTCCCACCGTTGAATGCTATGGCCACGTTATCCACACCGTAGTTCGAGATAGCCTGTGAAATCACCCGTACTCCATCGTTTACAAGGGCTTGTAAGTCAGCAGGGCAGGATGAGAGGTCAATCTTCAGCGCAGGGGTTAACACCATGGACTACCTGCTGAAAAGATGGCTGTTTCGGTGAAACTGGGGGGGGTAAACAACAGAGAGAATCGGCAGTAGAAGTTAGCTAGCAGTCATATGCTGCATTATTCGCCATTACAAAAAATGATTTGTTAGAAATACATACATGGCAATGGATAAAATGGAATGAAATAAGTTAAACAGACATCACATACAAACATTTAAAACAAGCAATACCAACTTCCTACCGGCTACCATCTCGAATTTCAATCAAGTCCCACGCTTGATATTTACAATTGTGGACGGTCCAGAGGAAGACAAACTTATCAAAGTCCAAAACACATGACTATTCTTTGTCCCAATAATAGAATCGCCACTCAAACTTAAAACAAAGGGCTGCATGGAATGGAAAATCAATCATGTAATTATAGCGGGTAGGCTCGGTCCTCGGATAACTTAAGCCACGAAAAGCAAGCATTTCGTCATTTCAATAAACGAATTAGCGAATAAGAGAACAACCGATGACACCCTGGCGGGAGACATGCGTCTCATATTGCAAATTACTGCTCAGGAAGAAGAAATGGTGGGAGTCTCCTTCTTCATCTTACAGAGAGCATAGAGCAGGAACTCATGACGGCACTCCTCATTGGATCCCTTCTCGAACATGCACGAGACAAACTGCTTCTTGAACTTCTCACACTCAAGGAGAGGAGCGTCATCCAGGACATTCACCAGACTCCTCTCCTTCTCTACGAGAATGCGGTCCATATCGCTGCGTTCCACCCAATCATTCAGTTCATTGATATTCTGAGCTGCCCGAGCATTTAACTCTGCCTCCAACTCAGCCTTTGTTTTCGCCATGGTGGTTGTTGTTGCTAAAAATATGATATTCAGGTTTTAGAATTGTCTCCGTCGTCCTAATTGGGTGTAAGACGTCTCTAAAACAACACAGTGGATAAGATGTATGAATATGACGCATAGAAAATGACTTATACTGAATGACGAATACAATATCTTTTGAGAAGGAAGGATGCACAGAAAGTTCTCTATCAATCTATCAAATTTCAACAACGTTCTCATTCTTTGACACACTAAGACATAAAAGGTAGACATTTAAGCGATAAATCTCTGTTCATGTTGCGTCAACAGGATTGGATTGCTCACGCTTCGCATTCCTGAATCCCAAATCATCCAAATTTTCTTTCGCCATGAGTTCATTATCCATCCTACATTGCAAATATTCCCTACTTAGTACCTTACAGGCACTCTGGCTGTAGGAGTTTTCCTTGAGACATGTCATGAAAGTCTCCATTTTCTCCTTGCATTCCCCAAAGTGATCTAACGGAAAACTGCCCTTCTCAGGGGGTGATGCTGGAGGTGGTCTCTGGGACCAATTCATTTGATTCGCTGATGTTTTCTAGCAGGGTAGCAGGTAGTTTCACTGTGATCCCTACAGCTGCTAAGAATTTATTAACTTATCAAGGCTGATGATCACAATCTGGACATCATGTCATTTTTTCAAGAATGGATCATCAAATAAAAATGAATCGTCTTATATTATGAATCGTCTTGTATTAAAAAATGTACAGTCATAAAATGTGATAAAGCACACCATAAAAGAAATGACAGAAAAGTGATGATTGGAAAATCAAGTCAATGTGTTCTTCATAAATCTCAAATATGACAGTAATGAAATGCCCATTGACATTGGAGTATGCTGCAATTGGATGATGCTGCACATAAATTTCTAATAAAATTGAATTGTCAGGGCGTGGTCAGGTTTTTATAACATTGCTATTTAAAATTGATAATGAAACAAACAATTTCAGTTACTTTCAGATTGGATATCTTTGTTGCTCAGGCGTGTTTGTCGCCTCTTGTTTGTGTTCTTGCCGGCAATCTCATATGACGACACAACAATGTCATCATTTCCATGCACATACAGAGGTACTATTTTCCGCTTCTTGGAATAATTTTCTGGAAGCTCTGTGTCAGCATCCTGATCTGACGGGTCCATGCTATTATCATTCGATCCAGCATTAAAATCAGCATCTGTTCCTTGCTCTTTCTCAGGCAGGGCATCATCCGGGGAGTCAACTTGTCGAACAACTCTTTTCTGTCTCGTGAAGTATGTCACAGTGTATCTGCATGCCTTGCACTGACACTCGAACTTTTGTGAAGTCGTTTGATGGTGCTCTATGAAGTGAGTCATCAGTGATTCATGGTTATCATACGTCTCACTACATTCCCAACACTTGAATTCAGATTTCTGGTGAGGCAGTATTTGCATAGGATGACTCTCTAAATGTATTGATACTTCATCCTCCGTTTTGAAGTACTGCTTGCAGCCTTTCCGAGGACAAAAGTTTGTGTCGGACCAAGAGTGGACTTCCTTTAAATGGAAAGACATGGTATTTTCACAGCTGCAAACCACTGGACATAGTCGGCACAAAAATAAGCATCCCCAATCACTCTTGTGAACCTTCTTACAGTGCTGCTTCAAATAAACTGGATCCGAGAATACCTTTATGCAAAAAGGGCATTTGTTGTAGCTGATTGATTTTCCATGAACTGATTTCATATGCTCTCTCAGCTGATGGATGGACGCGAATGTCAGAGAACATCCTGGGCAAGCATTCCTTCCACTATCGTCATGAACCAAACTGTGCTTTTTCTGAAAATGATTCTCAAGATCAAACTTGTGCATGTATCTCTTATCACAATAGGAACAAACGTACTGCTTTGTCTGTTCGTGAACTGTTTTGATATGGCGTCTCACTGAAGATACGACTTTGAAGGTTGTCCCGCAAAGGGGGCAACACTTGCTCTCATCATCACTGTGCCTCTCAATGGTGTGAAGTCGGAGTTCTCTCTTGGAGTTAAGCACTTCCTCACAAAGGTAACACGGACATTCGCCTCCACTTTCACGAACGTGAATCATATAACTTCTGCAATAATTGTTGTTGTTGTTTACTGACAAACATACTGGTGTGAGAAAATATTCATTGACAGAGAAGCAATCATCTCTTAAAACTTTCAATTGTAGCACCTACGACTGATCATTACCAAGCAGTCTAGAAAGGAGCAATGTTATTAAGAATTCACAAATAGATTGCAAATACAAGGGAAAAATCATATTATCACAGCGTTTCTATTACAATTGAGATTGAAAATGATGCCTAGGAATTTCAAAAATAAACGATCCAAATCTTAAAGGTGCTCTGACGCTCTTGGGGCATGGCATTACAAGGTTCAAATCCTGATTCGATTGAAACTTAAAGTCCATTTATCGATGAACAGTGGCAGGCTAGCCATTTATCAGCAATGAAACTCATGAAGCCAATTAACCGAATTGATAGCTATGAAAAGAGTGCCTTGTTGACATAAGTCATAAATCACTTGCTAAGACAGGAGAAGAGGAATATTACGGAAATATCACAATGACTTTAGATTGATGAAATAAAAGCCTTGCTCAATACTCATACAAATACATAGTAAATTGTTAATAATTAAGTATGTTGCTAATATTGTGTATGTCATTGCTCTCAACAACGCATTATGAAGGAAACCAAGCAACAAAATATCAGTCTTCATGGTTTTTGAGTCTGGACTCCACTGTTGAATCTAGAGAATTGAAAATTGCATACTAATGATGCTCATTGCTCATGATAAACACAACCATAGACGTTGACATTGATAATCTGTCAAGTTCCTGTCAACCTCAAACTATGTGGTGGGTATTATAAATTATCCTCCTAACTTGGAAAGCTGGAAATTAAGCATCAACAATGAGGGGCGAAATCATATCATGAGTGTTGCACTTCCTTTGTTATGAAATATTCAACTCAAGGTCGAGGTGGGTATCTGATAATAAGCAAGTCTTCTCATGTGATTTCTGTGTTGTCCCTTTTCCGCTTCTTCTTCTTCAACTTTTTACCTGAAATTGATCATTTGAATTGTGAGCAACCACACGACTGGGAATTTCATTACAATCATGAATAGCTGGCACCAGGACTCAAAGGGGAACAATGAACATAGCAAGCATCATATTTGTGAACCTACGATAGGTTCACCAGACTTCGGCAGAATTTGAGATCAAATTTAAGTTCATCAGTATGAATTAGTATAAACCAAACCCGTTGTTAGTGACATACCCTCCCCATCTTCATGATCTTTTCTCTTCTTCTTCTTTCGATGGCTAGAGGATAATGCACTTTTCCCATCACCTAGTTTTCCAGGTTGAAGCTTGAATCCTGATATCTGTTCAAAGTTTAACAACTTTAATTCCCTTTGTATTGTTGGTGGTTTCTTGAGAAGTCCAGTCAAACCCTCTGAATCATTCAAAGCTCTCACATCAATTCTACCTGAGAAATGAACCAGTGAAGTTGACTAATTATCCAATAGAACTAAGGTAGTAAGGTGGGCCACAATCCAAATTGTAAATTCATTAGAAATTACTACTTTATTTGCACTGTTATCAAACCTTCAATCGAGGTTAAAAAGTCACTGAGGTTGTCTTTTAATATTCCCTTGCAAAGTTTGGTATAATCTGGTATCAGTCCTGCTTGATTGAGGAGATCTGCATCCCCAGTTAGATGAACTGGCAACTCTGAGAATCACGTACACTATACAGTTATATATCCAGCTTAATGATTCCCAACTTACATCACCATGAGTAAGAAGGAATCTATTTAACAACCTAGGTATATATGACCTCACCATTTGCTAGTGTATGAAGGTAAAAATGCTCAGCATCAGTTATCGCTTTTTCCTTCGGGGTATAGTTAACATGGTTAACCTTTCCTTCCAGTGCTTAATAGTTTGCTTATATCTCCATCAATCTAGTCAAAATTTTTGACGTCAAAATCAATGACTAAACAAAACTTCTAAGGTACAGCATTTAGATATGACTAGAAAACCCATCTAGACTACCCATTGGATACAAGAACAGGATGTTAAGTGAAGAACGATGTATATTTGAAACGACAAGAGAGTGGAGCTTGAGCAGCGCTTCGGCTTTAGTTGACTTGATGCAATAAACACTTGAAACATGCATTTTACGAAGGAGCATTTGGAAACATATCGACCATTTCTTGGCAGCATAAGGGTTCCTTTTCAGATATTCAACAAATTTAACCTTGTTAGGTTAATAACTGGGACCTTCAATTCTCTTTAGAACTATGAGTGACACATACCAAAAATTATTTGGACACGAAACTGTAGAATTAATTTTGCAATGTTCTAAGTTAATCTTGGAAGTATCAATACTGGATAAACTTCTCATATATAAAGATAAGTTATTCCAAAAAGGTTTGACCCTTCACGACATAAACTGTCATAAATCCTTTCATCTTCTTCATTTTATTGTCGATCGATGATAGACTGTTCCCGCGCTGCGTGACCCAAATACTCCGCGCGTGCAGCGCGTCTCCGTGGTTTCTACGACTTTTCAGTTCACTGNTGGACACGAAACTGTAGAATTAATTTTGCAATGGTCCAAGTTAATCTTGAAGGTATCAATACGGGATAAACTTCTCATATATAAAGATAAGCTATTCCAAAAAGGTTTGACCCTTCACGACATCAACTGTCATAAATCCTTTCATCTTCTTCATTTTACTTAGCGCAAACGAAATTCTTGCCAGATTTTATCTTACCTCAGTTTCTCGCGCGCGCGAGAACATCTGACAACGAAATTCTCGACAGGGTCTATCAATCTATCATCGATTGACAGATACAATAGGTCGTTAGGCCCGCGCTTGTCAGATTTTATCTGACCATGACCTCTGTTTCTCGCGCGCGGCGCGCGCGCCTTCATCGAAGGCCAAAACATCTATAAGGCCTGTTTCAGCCTTCGATGAAGGCCAAGTGTTCCCGCGCTGCGTGACCCAAATACTCCGCGCGCGCTGCGCGTCTCCTTTCTACGACTTTTCAGATCACTGAGTAGAACAGGGGCGCGCAACGTGTGCACAAGGCCAAGGCCAAAGGCGCGGCGCGCGCTCGCGCGAGAAACAGGTCAGGTAACATCTGACAAGGCCGATGTTATCGGTCCACTGCTTTTTTGTCAGATTTTATCTGACCTCTGTTTTTCGAAACTGTTTCGGCCTTCGTTTCGATTTTTTCGAAACTAATTCGATGTTTTCGAAACTGCGCCGCGCAAGAAACAGTGGACCGATAACATTCGACATGCATCGCGATTGTAGGATTTTACCCTACCGTCGGTGCACGCGATTTTCAATCCGCCTTGCCAGGGATAAAATCCCGCCAGCAAGGGTAGGGTGAAATCCTACAAGCATCGCGATCGCAAGGCAACTGCAACGAAGCGGTGCGCACGAAACCTTATTGTAGGATTTCACCCTACCCTTGCTGGCGGGATTTTATCCCTGAAAATCGCGCGCACCGACGGTTGGGTAAAATCCTACAAGAAACCTTAAAGCTGCTACCTGAGGGGGCGGGCCGAGCTGAGGGCAGAGGGGGCTAATTCCAAATGATAACGCTTGATTACGACGGCCCTCGACGCCTGTCAGACTACCAGTCCAAAGTTTGCATACATCTAGCGCCGGGGAAGCAATTTTAGGTCGGGGCCGGGGAAGCAATATTTGGCCGAAGGCTTGCCGGGGCCGGGGGATCATACTCATAGTGCTTGAAAGACCTATGAGAATTCAAAAGACTGCATTGTGTGATATTTATGAGTCTTATCTAATCGGGTGTGATGAATATTTTAAACTTAATACTGTTCCTAGTTTTACTAATATTATGACAGCTTTTTTTCATTTTGCATCGGGCATTACAGCAGCATCTTGTTCTGATTTGTCTTTATTAAATGTAAAACCCCGGCCCCGGCAACACAATTTTGGCCGGTGCCGGGGAAAATTCTAATTGGCGAAAATTTGGCCGGACCGGGGCCGGGATTTCAAGATTCAATTCTGCCGGGGACCGGGATTGCCGGGGCCCAGTCGGGCCCTGCACTGCATGCATCATTTTCTCTGATTAGGTTTACAGTATGTGTGTAATGAGCTCATTTGGCTCGAAATATTTATAGGGAATTATAAGACGTAAATAATTGTATGCAGGTTTTAGCACTCACTGTGCTTCCTTCTACTGAGCGTATACTCACTCGGTATACTACACAATCAAAGCAGAAAGCAGCCTGTAGGGCGAGTGTAAGCCAGTCTGTGAACATTCCACAGGCATGTCTGTCGAGTCCGGGATCAAAATATTCAAGTTTGCCCCTCGACCTAGGGATCTGAACACTAACAGACAACAGAGCAAGTCGAAAGTCATTTTGCCCCGCCCCTATTAATAAGCTTGTTATCCACCGAAGAAGGCTCTATATCATGTCCCTAACTCCCTTTGTCCCTTTCAGACCTTACCGTCAGAAGGCGGGGGACTTGAGTGATACTGTTTTAGTTTTACTTTACAACACTGCAATGTTTGGATGAATGCCAGCGTGATGAAGGGGATCATTTCCCAGTATTTCATTTCTCAGTATTTGATAAGATCAACGGATATTATCTCATTATGTAGGACAGTCGTGCATCATTGTATTTGGTTTCGTGGAAATGTATCTTCAATTCATAGATCTGTTTTGTCTCGACACTATATCAACACAGTAACATTCTCTTTTCCAGTCCTCTATAGCGCAATGGGTGAAACACCTACTCCCAGCGTAAACATAGAATGGGAACCAGATCCGAATATCTTCATATTCAACAACGAGGTTCCTGGTAAGACGAAAATGCACGTTCACAGCCTTGACTTGGATGACTGGGTAAAAATAGACAGCTCCTATCCCGCACAGATGAAACTCAGGGGGCAATTCCTCGCTGAAAGGAAGGACGAAGTGTTCGTGTCAAACACCGATAAATCGGCTGAGGCATGCAAATGGGAATTCTTCCAAATTCTGGTCGAGTATTTGCCGAGACGTTTTCCCGATATATTCGATGACTCCGTACCAGGGAAGATATACAACAAGGTGTTGGATGAGTGGGTATCCACACTGAGGCACGATGAGGAAGAGGATATGCTCATCAGGGCGGGTAGACTGACCCAGGAGGACTGGTGCATCATGGAGTACAGCGAGGAGGCGGGCGGCTATATCCTCACTTCAGGAATTGTCTACTTCCCCATGCGATGGTCACTCAAGGAGAAGTTCAACAAGGTCATGGGGGCTATCCATAAACCGGTCAAGGTGTTCACCGGGGCGTTTCCGATGGTGAAAAATGGTGAAAAATGGTGAAAAATGGTGAAGAATTTTTTTGGTGAATCGGGCGAAAAAAAAGGAAAATTCACCATTTTTCACCATTTTTCACCATATTTTTCTCACGAATTTGTAGACTCTGGCTCCCTTCTAAACACTTATGGGCGTGGAAATAATCATTTCTACTAGTCACTGGTCCTATTCTTAACATTTGAAATGAAAAGAATACGAATTACGGTCATAACTGTGAACAATTGGAGATAGTTCTTCAACAGATTAAACGCCTGTTTTGGAGCCTCAGAAACAGCCCACGGGCCATCAAAAATAAGGACAAGCTAAGTTCAGTGTTAACCTAGTGATCTACCTTCAACATAAGGGCGTTATTTACCCCTTATGGCCAATTCAAGCAAGCATTCGAGAAAAGCTATCCAACGGATTGACCTATTTGTCATAGAATTAGAACTGCGTTGACACCAGTGCGCAGTGGGTCATGACAGGGTTCTGTGATGAATAGGCTACTCATTCGTCAAATCATGCTGATACCACTTCATAAATCTGACGTAGGAATGGGGCGACACCAGTTTATTACACTACCTACGTCATGACAGGTTGTCATACACTTGAAACTCGAACAGGCAAAATTTCCGATCATTGGTTCCCCTCAGCCTACACCCTATCATACATTTTAAGATACTTAGCTCCCAAACAGACCGTCCGATCGATATGAAACTTCGACGACCAAGAGAAACTCGTAATGCCACAATCTCATGTCGATTAATTGATCAGTTCCCATGATGAGGACCTAACCCTTTAACAGCTCCAACCACGTTAAATAGATTCAGCATTTCAGAATAGTTCTCAAACGGAATTAACTCGAACATTATTTTTCATAACATGCTTACACCAACGCATAATCGTAGAAACCAGTATGCAGTAGGTCATGACTGATGACCGGGTTCTGTTACGAATGGTCTACACATTCGTCATAACATGCTGACGCAACTGCATAAATCTGAATGCGTTGACACCAGTTTACTGTACGTAAGTTATGACAGATCTCTGTGACGAATGGGGGATCAGGGAGCTGGCAAGCCCCCGCGGCATCTGTAGGTTATGTTGAACGCGGTTCGGTATGTTTGAAAAGTCATTATCTAATTGAACCTAATTGAGGTTGAACGCTACTTATTTGACGGACTGCCGCCACATCACTAGAAAATGTTGCAGTGTTTTTCCATGTGATGTGGCGGCAGTCTGTCAAATATGTCGCGTTATTTTTCATATCACAGAGTTTAGAATAAAAAAACTAGATAGAGACAACCAAATCCTATTTGGTTTTGAGAAAAATTGATTTGTACTAACTTGCTGACACCATTGCATAACTCTGACGTAAGAATCCGCTGACACCATTTTACGGTAACTGCGTCATGACAGGTCTATGTGACGAATGGATGAGTTATTCGTCATAATCTGATGACGCCACTACATAACTCCTACGTAAGTGCTTTGACACCAGTATACAATACGTCATGACAATAAAAGGGGTCTGTGACGAATGACCTACCCATTCGTCACAACTTGCTGACACCATCGCAAAACTCTGACGTAGGCATAACAAGTCTCTGGGACGAATGAAGGACTAATTCGCCATAACTTGCTGACGCCATCGCAGGACTCTTACGTAATATTGCGTTAACATTTGTATGCAATGCAGCATGACAGGGTTCTGTGACGAATAAGCTAATCATTCGTCATCATTTGTTAACACCGCTGCATGAATCTGATTAAGGAATGTGTTGACAGCAGTATGCAGACATGCAATGCGTCATGACAGGGTTTTGTGAAGAATCGGCTACTCATTCGTCATAACATGCTGACACCATCGCATATTATGCGATTCGCATAACTAATCCGCCATAACTTGCTGACGCTAACATAGGACTCATACGTAATATTGCGTTGACATCAGTATGCAATGCGTCCTGACAGTGTTCTTTGAGTGTGTAGAATGGGTCTCATAAGTGATTGTCTTGATAAAGTTCCCAGGGGGAGCTGGCGATATTCTGTACAGTGATGAGAGTGTACATGTTTCGATATTCATCGTGAGCAAACTCAATTATAAGTAGTGTTGATAAGTTCAAAATACCACTGACACCACTACATAAATCTGATGCGTTGACACCAGTTTACAGTTCCTACACCATGACAGGTCTCTGTGACGAATGAAGGACTAATAGTAATACGTGATAACTTGCAGACGCCATCATAGGACTCTTACGTAGTTTTGCTTTGACATCAGTATGCAATGCGTCATGACAGGTCACTGTGACAAATGAACTACCCAGTCTTAAAACTTACTGACACCACTCCATAAGTCTTACATCGTATTGCGTCGACACCGGTATGCAGTATGTATGAGTCATGACAGTGTTCTGTGACGAATGGGTTTCATTTGACATGACAAACTGAAACCACTGCATAACTCTGAAGCTTTGACACCAGTTTACAGATCCAACGTCATGACACTATGACAGGTCTCTGTAACGGACGAAATACCTACTCATTCGTCATAACTCGCTGACACCAATGCATAAGTCATTACTATGCCATAGAAATCCGTTGGTACCAGTTTACAGTACCTACGTCATAACAGGTCTTTATNGTTCCTACTACAATGTCATGTACACGTTATTATGAGTACCTCATAGCACGGCCATGATATAACTGTTATACTATAATGTTATCATACGGAATTCAATACAAAAACAGGGCGAGAGAGGAGTGAACAGGACCAGAACTGGGCCACAGCCGCGCAACTTCATGCCAGAATTTGAGACAGGCGTTGAACTGACCTATTTTGGCTTTAATACGAACTCCTATATTATACAAGAAAGAGCAATATGTAACCTGTGATAGCTGCGTCATATCATTTGGTTGGAATTGACGACCTCATAGTACGTTAAGTTGGCGATAGATGATAACTTGAAGACATTTGTGAGTTGAGACCCAATCTCATGGAATTTAGAGACAGTTCCGCATCTTATGGTGTGCGTGTGTGTGTGTTTGTGTGTGTGTGTGTGTATGTGTGTGTACTCTGTATGTGTGTCCCTGTGGCTGCGTCTGTCTGTGTATGTGGCTGTGTCTGTGTGTGTTTGTGTGTGACGTATGTTCGTTAGTTAGAGCTTACTTTATCGCGCTTTCTCATAACAATTAGTATTATATCAAATCTATTGTAACCTATCAATCGACACTACCAGAAATAGGATAAGTGCTCTATGAGTGGGTGCAGCGGGGTTATACTACCGATCTTAGCACCTCTAACACAAAGTAACAAGAAATGACACTCAACTAACAAGTGTCATTTTACTCAGGTCAGGAACAATGGCTGTAACGGTAGTAGTAGTAATAGCAATATACATGGCTAAAACAAGGTTACTACACAAACATCATGTAACGGCTCTGTGTTTGAGGATTGTATGTCACACATGGGGCACGCTTACAGCATCATGTCATTGGTATGAAGGGACATGCGTGTGTGTATCAGGGTGACGTGGTCATATCAATCTGTGTGTGTGTGTGACGTGTGTGTGTGTGTGTGTGTGTGTGACTATGTATGAGTGAGTGTCCGTGCGTNTGTGTGTGTGTGTGTGTGTGTCATGTGTGTGGTCAGAGAGCGTGTGGTAGCAATGTGACCAGTTTGTTTTTATCTGTAGACTGCTGCAGTATAGGTACGTTCAGGCAGCGGAGTCAGGTCTATGAACGTGCAATGTTCATTTGTATACCCCAACCAGTGATCTAAAATTCTAATTCATGTCATTATAAAAACCAGCAGGCAGCAACACTAAGACAAGTAATTTTAATTTGGTGTGGCCTGCCGACAACTGCACACATAAGAATTTATTTCCCACGGTCTAACAGGGTGCCCTGTCAATGTTCCGGGCTGATTAGGTATTTATGATTCTTGTAACGACAACTGCGCACATTGCATCACAATCAAGTTAAATTCTATACCAAACGGACACTGCACACATACTCATAGGTTATGGACCATAACCTATGAGTATGTGTGCAGTGTCCATAACTTATGGTTAGGATCAGGGTAAAGGTTAGGGTTAGGGTTAGGGTCGGGGTCAGGGTTTATCCGGCAAGGGTTAGGGAAGGAGTTAGCAGTTGGGTTCAGGGTTATAGATATTAGATACTCTCGCATGGACTTTGCGCTTAGTTTAATCTGATTTGGTCACTGAATGTGCGCAGTTGTCGTTTCCAATCAGGAGGTTTTGCCTGATTGGGTAGACCTCAAATTTTCCCACGCTACCCTGTCAATTGGCGTCGGTGGTGTCACTATATAATGTGACACCACAAGAGGTAGAGACTGACACCACACACGATAAGTCAGTTGACACAGATAAGTAGTTAGCAGATAGCAAACGCCCGAGTATTATCTACACAGAGTGAACACAAACAACACCAGTGTACTACTACTATGCGGCATGAGATCAACTGTGCTAATGTTCGATGTGTACACTGTTCTGAGGACTAATGAAATCTCTGTAGGGGGGNGCTATTTTCTTATTCCCTTGATTACTCCTTGTCCAGATCAAGGATAATACCTAGGTCAATGTCCACTACTCTCATCTACTATTACCTCAGTTGAAACAATACACATTCATACTTGACAAATGGTTACCGCATCAAACAATAACCTGCTCATAGTGTATGTACCTGTCTAAATCCCAAATTGTAGAGGTCCTGAGCGAGCCGCTTAGGATCATGGTCGTTGTGCGGAGTGGTGTTCACCATGAGATTGGACAGTGGGGACGGTAGGTGGGGGTTGATGGTGTGGAGTGGTTGACCAGGATTACAGTGCATCATCGAGCCAGGGTGGTGGTAATACTTGGGCTGGTTGTACGGTGTCTTCACTAGGGATGGTATTTGGGAAGGGGGTTGTTGGGACTTCCTGACAAGCCTGGGGGACCCTGAACCCGGTGGTTGGGACTTCCTCTGTAGTTTCGGAGAAGTGAACCTTGCGGGGGGCTTTGGAGGAGCGTTGTAGGGGGCTTGATGCATTTGTGGGTAGTGTTGGGGCATCCTAGCGACAGGATGGTTTATCATATGGTTTGGCATCTGATTGGGGGAGGTGGTGAACCCACTTCTACGGTAGGACATGGGACTTCCCGGGCTATAGGAGCTTTGGTTAGGAGAGTAGGAATTCGGACTTTGTGCATGGCTAGGACCGAACTGTACAGGGCTGTGGCTGGAATGCTGCCCGGGCGAGCTGTGGGGAGATGAGGAGCTGCTTAGAGGAGGGTCGTCTGTAGATTGGATGTCCTGTTGAAGTTTCTCTTGTTGCTGTATGAGTTGCTGGTGTTCTTCGGTAAGCAAACTGCTCCGTCTAGTTATGTTAACCTGGGGGAAAGAAGATGATTAAACTGCGAGTCAATTTTCCTTCAAACACCTGTTATACCTTAATGTCAAATTCATTTTAACTCACTATATCCTCTGATTCGGTACTGTTTGAGTCATCCACACGTAGGTGTTTGAGATTTTCAGCAATGCTCTTAAGCATTAGAGAGTGCTCCAATCTTGACATTTTATCTCTATCCATGTTTCCTTGCAATACACAGTGTGGTTAGATTAGAATATTAGAATAGATAGATTAAAATAGATGGCCCAACTCTAACCCTCATCAGCAAACATATACAGGAATAGTGCCAAATTTACACGACTTTTCAAAAGGGACAAATACAAAGGACTTGTTTAATATGTCTATGTTAGCTATAGTATTTGGTCCAAGATTCATATTCCAAATTGGATATAACTGTGGCAGAATCATCATTTTTCACGATTTTTGATTGAGGCACCATCTTGACAGGAGTTTATGTGCAGTCGCGAATGAGGGAGGCACTTGAAGGTATGTTCCATCATCTAACTTATGCATATCCCTATGATTGTTTGCATTTTTAAGAGCTTTTTTGATGTCATCTCTATGGAACCATCTGGCATCTGATATTTCATCACTACAAATAGGAATTTCTTTATTTTTGATAAAGGCTTCACATCCCAACATAAGCTCAGGGCTATAGTTCCGTCTGAATCCTCCCCAGAAATCCGATTTAATGTATGAAACATTCAAAACATTTAATTTCATACCAACTTCTTCATAAACCTCCCTGACCACTGCTTCTTCCATTGTCTCACCAACATCAATGAAACCAGCTAATGCACTATACATATGAGAAGGGAAGTTTGTATTATGACCAAGAAGACAATGATTGCCACAAATCACAAGCATTATCACTACTGGATTGTATCTTGGAAAATATGTCATTTCACAGTTAATACATCTACAAGACCGACCAGATGCATGATACAGAAGCTTGGAACAACACTTGCTACAAAACGCATTATCAACTTGCCATTGAATTAGATTGAGACACATTGTCGCTAAATTCAAATGCTCCGGACAAAGAGAAAATAATGCAGGCCTAGGTTCAATTAGGAGATCACCATTATCTTTCATTTCATTGATATCTTTTACAGAGACTCCAAAAATTGCAGACTTTTGTGATGCTGATAAAAGCACAGAATGCAGGATATTTTCTGTCTTTAAGGAAGCAAAGCTTTTTAATGAAAGTGTACATTTCTCTTGTTTAAGTCCTTTAACCAGATACTTTCTATCATGCAAGATTAAGCATTGAGAAGCTGAAATATACTCTTCGCACAACTTTTGATCATTTTTTAGCCTTTCAAGCAGCCAAGGATCTTTAATAGATTGCCAAGATGATGCAGACTGCTTTGATTGAGATATGGAGACAATACACCTTAGATGCCTCAATAGCAATGTCATTGAATTCCTTGAAATAATCATGAAAAGAGTATTGCACTATTTCAATTATGCAGGCTTCCTTAGCTTAATGATTGAATTTCTTTATCAGAGAAACAAAAGAGAGATTTCATTCATTTCATTTAATTTTCATACATCTGTGATCTAAATGATCGCTGATAAGAAAAAAAAACTGTATCACAAAGCTGGTGAGAACATTGTTCACTAATTGCAATTCCTCATCTTTTTCACAACTCAGAATCCCTGCAGCAATAACAGGATTTAATTTTGATTATCAATTATGATCCTACTTAGATGAGAATCATTCATTATTGCATGGAACATTCACAAGGTTTTGAAGTTAAAATCTTTGAAATGATTCAATTATGTTGTCATGATGCGCACAAAGTAACAAAATGTGTCATAATTATGCGCCTACTGTTTTCACGCCCCTTCATCAGTCCATCGTATTATAAAGCCCTCGCAAATGCCAAATAGTAATTGTAGATGTTTATTGTGTTTCTGTAATAAAAACTTGTCAATTGGTACTGTACATATTGCGCGGCGCGCCTATCACTCTATCAGTTTAAGTTAAATAATTATACACTTGCGGCGCGCAAGCCTTCATCGAAGGCCGAAATGTATCGTTATTATACACGACGTTATGGATTAAATAGGCTAAGCTTAAGCCGCGCCACTTATACGCCATACGGAATTTGGCCGGAACACTGTTCCGGCCGCGCTGCGTGACCCAAATACTCCGCGCGCGCTGCGCGTCTCCGTCCTTTTTACGACTTTTCAGTTCACTGAGTATACTCAGTGCGCAACGTGTGCACACCGGAAGACGCAAATTATGTATTTTCGATTTTGTATGTAAATATTCACGAAGAAATGCAGAACTTTCAATTCAATTAGTAACTTTGTGAAATTTCGACACCTGATCTATTGATCTAGCTGCTCTCTACAGCAACTGCAACAGAAATTGAAATTCAGCATAAAGCAATAAAGCATGGATGTGCAATATCAATTAATCTGGAAATGGCATGTACAATTTTAGCAGTCATACATAGGATTACAAAGTGCACATCATCATCAAAATTCAAGCTGATCAAATGATTATTATCATAGGTAATGGGTAGTGAGTACCAGTATCATGCTGATCATAGTTTGTCATTTCATTGCAACTTCTCTAATCTAAGAGGTTGCAGTATGTCAATAGAATGATGCCAGCACTGGCTGCCTAATATATGGTGCTAAATTCATGTCAATTACTTAGTTGAAATTATTTGGTTGAAACGTTTCAAATTTCAATACTGATGATCAAGGATCATTACATCTATTGAGCATGGAATCACGCACAAACACACGCACCATTGGTGCGTGCGGGAATATGACAACAGCAAGACATACTTTCGGCCAGAGTGATACCTAAGCTTTGTTATACTACTCAAGTGTACGCTTCGAAATCAAAGGAGAGAACTCAGAGATGAACATGCTTCCATCCGTCAGTATGACTATGTGCATTAGGCAAACCTTTTGACATTTAACTCTCACTTATGATGATGAAAATCTACAAAGTATAAATACAATGGCCTACAATACCCCTAAATGGAAGAGATATACTATTAAAAACGTTGAAANTACTATTTGTGCCCAAATTTCTTTTCATTATCGACCAAAACATAGAAAAATGGGGTGGTGTCGAACAATTTTGTCAAAAAACAGTTAGTATAATTGGATTATATGTGAGTAACTGTAATTTGGGGTGGGTGGTGTCCCTGGAACATGGCGAAATACAGTTTATCACCATGTTGTCTGTACACTTACTCATTGGTGCCCCCCGTCCTCAGTAATCTTTTAACACCACTTTTTTCTTGACGTCATTTTTGTCTGGCACACTTTCACTCTTTACAATTGGCATCACTTTTGCTTGACGCCACTCCTCCTGGCATCACTCTCTCACAAGCCCAACCCTGGCTGTACCCGATCTGGATGGGAGCCAAGTCCCGTGACTCCCAAGTTCTGAGAGTACTGCAGTGTAAAGTACTTCCATTGAACTTGGTGGAGCTATCTATGACACCATTTCGCCTGACATCACTCTCTCTTGGCACTTGTCCACATGTTCTTGACACTACAGTCCTGGACACAAATCTTCTCGACACAGTTTTCCACCTCTCCAGACATAACTCTTCTTGAGACAGTTTCCTTTGGCATGTACTTTCCATGACAATGAAATTTCTGACTATGGTCGTAGTTAACCTCATTTTCGGTCTTCTGCTCACTTGCCTATTTATTTTTCATGCTCTGTGTGGGCATGTATCAAAAAATACGAAGAAAATTGTGAACGTTTATTTTGATTGTAAATTCCTGTCGTATTCACTATTCAATGTTTGTCACGCCCCATCAATGGCAGATGGGTTTTCATTATAATTTGAGAGAAGGGATTGAATATCCATATACCTGCTATTATGTTTTTTCGTGAAAAGTTCCGGAATATACTTTGCCTGGAAGAACCTATTTATGAAATGAGATGAGAGTAGTAAAGCTCTCAAATGTACAGTATTCTCTGTACTCGACACAGTAGATGCCCCTTAAATATGACTGATGTTTTTTTCTGTTTTAGGGTTATGTTAGGAATGGATGATGCCCCTCTGCAATGATCTTGCTTCTTCCAATCATTTTTGCACTTTCACATGGGCAGAGAATATATACCTTTTCAGATATATTGGCATACAATGGGGGAATTCTAAGCCAATTCGAAACCTTTTATGACAGAACTAAGTTCAATGGGTTCTGGCATGTAAATGAACAATATGGAACAAAAGATCAACAGAAGGTCAGCCGAAATTGCCCAGAAGGATGTGATTGCACTTTGGAAATTCTGAGTTGCCCCCAATTTTCATCAGGTTCTTCAAAACTATTGCTGCATGAACAAAATTTTCAGAAAATAAGCAATACTTCCTTCCCGAGATTGATCTATCCATCAGTAACTGAAATATCTATAATCTCCTGCACGGATTTGTTGATTATTGAAACATATGTGCTTGAAAAGTTTCCTAACATTGAGAATCTTGTTATTATAAATACTCAATTGGAAGCCATACCTGATATCCAAGAAGAGTTTTCATCATTGATCAATATTGATCTGCATGAAAACAATATCAAGAGGATCAATAGTATGCAGTTCAAGGATTTTCCAAGTTTAATGTACCTGAACCTGGCTATGAATAACATTGAATTTATTGCAGACGATGCATTTTCAGGGGCACCATTGAACTTAGTTTCATTTGCATATAATAAAATGACATATGCACCAAATTGCTTTCAATCAGTGAAGGGCACTTTAGAATATGTTGGACTTGAAGGCAATAACATTGATATCATTGGTTCAGAACCTTTATCAAACTTAGATACATTGAAACATTTGAACATAAGTAACAACCCAATAATACATGTGGAGCATATGGCATTTCTTGGTTGTCCTCTACTCAACTTCATTGAACTTCATTCTTCAAGTCTTCAAAGCATTGAAGAGTTCTGTTTTCATGATATACCCAATCTTGTATATATAAGTTTATTCAGAACTCAAACACTGATATCAGTTCTTGGGAATGCCTTTTCAGATCTCCCTGCACTAAAAATTGTTGAAATGCAATTCTGCAATTTGCAATTTCTAGATTTCAGATCTTTTGACAATACTCCTGATCTTGAATATCTGCTATTAAATGAGAATGAACTCAGATCATTTCCTCACATGCTCTTTGCCGAAGAAATGTTCAGCAATCTCAAAGTTCTTGAATTGTCTAATAATAAGATCAAAAACATTTCAAAGATATCTGAAGATTTCATACTGCCTGGCAACCAGATTCTCACAAATAATTTTGGAGTCTCATTCTCCCTTAATACAAGTGCACTGTCTTTACCTGCTCTTGAATTCCTCAATCTATCTGGAAATCGTTTAAAGAGTTTACCAGCAAAATTTTTCACTGCATTTGCAAGCCTCCAGCATATCTATCTCAGCAACAATCTCCTAAATGATGAACTGATTCATCCAGATTCATTCACAGAGTCTTCAACAACAATCAGGTTCCTATACCTGAATAATAATAAGATAAAATCAGTACCCAGTGCTCTGTATCGGATGCCAAATCTTGTTACATTGGATATCAGTGACAATTTGTTGACCTATCTGGAAAGTGGCACTTTTACAAGCCTCGCCAACCTTGCCAATTTATACATAGCGAACAACCATATTCTGAGAATAGAAAATGATGTTTTTCCAAATTCATTGACAGAGCTTGATCTCGGTTACAACGAATTCAACTTTCTAGATGAAAGCCAGTTCAATAGTTTAACCAACCTTATCACATTGAGTTTGAATAATAATGAAATAACATATCTACCTGATTCTGTATTTGCCAACAATCATGCATTGGTTGATATCAATTTGAACAATAATCAGATTGGGTGGATAAAACGTGTTGTATTTGAAAACACGCCACTGACAGGCAGTATACAGATATCAAATAACCAAATCAGAACAATCGAACATGGAACATTTCAGGGAAAAGACTTTGCAATGTTTTCTGCATCAAACAATTACCTTGCCTCACTGCCTGACGATTGTATGTTCTGTGACCTCACAAGAAATCAGGTGAACATTTATCTCCAGGGAAATCTGTTAGAAAGCCTTCACCAGAATATGTTCAAGAGCATAAGACCACACACAATCAATTTATCCAATAACAAGATAACGACAGTCATGTCCAATGCATTCAATGGAATTGAGTTAACCTTCACAATTGATTTAACTTCAAACCCACTGTCAAATTTGGAAAGGCATAGTTTTAGTCATATTACAAGTCTGTCAATCTATTCAATGATAGACTTCTCCAATAATCAGCTGTTGAATACCATCAACTCCCAGACATTCAATGATGTTGAAGTATACAAACTAAATTTTGAATCAAATAGAATATTGAGAGTTGAAAGGGAAGCATTTAACGATGTTAACATCCTGAATTCATTAGTCCTATCCCGTGTTGAACTCTCATTTGTTGCGAAGCATGCGATTGTTGGTTATGTCAAGCGAATCTACCTTCAGAACAACAAAATTAAGAGGCTCACTCAAGGGGCTTTCGAACTGACGTCTTGCCAAGATATTGATCTGAGCAACAATGAAATAGAGTACATTGACAGGATTTCTTTGCCAGGATGTACAGAAACAGTAAACTTGAATCACAATTTCATTCCAAAGATTATCAAGGATATCATTGCTGCTGGTGGAACTTCCAAAATAACATTTCAAGACAATCTTATTACAGAACTTGAAGAAGGATCCTTCGATATTCTCAAAGACAGCCTGAAAGAACTTGATTTAAGCTATAACAATCTACCACACTTCCCTGAAGGTCTCATCGATGAATTCAGTCAGTTGCAGTTTTTGTATTTGTCGGGTAACAGCATCAGAACGCTTGAAATGCAAAATGGTTTAACAGATTTGGTTTATTTCTATTCAGACACGAACAATGGCCGATTGCAATATTTCAATAAAGAAATCTTCGAATCGCTTGCCATTGAAGAAAAAGAAGCTGTGCTGGTGATCACTATTTCAGATGATAACCCATTGCCCTGTGCCTGTTCTAACTTAGAAGCATTTACAATGGTCTCTGAAATGAAAGAACTTCATTTCCTTGACAAGAATTACTGTGTTCATGAGGGAGAAAAAATATTCTTCCAACATCCATCAAGTAACTATTTCTTGACTACCAATACCAAGGTATTATGTGAACCAATTATCACATCATTCACCAGGAAAACTTTATCCTGGTTGGATGATATCCCGAAAAACGAACAGCTGGAGCTTTCATGGACGCTACATCCTACCATGGCTATCTGGAACAAAGACAAGAAGTTCTGCTGCTCGGGGGAAGTGTCCATTAACTGTCTCAATGTAATGGAATTCACCGTGGAATGCTACAACGACCATGATAACTCACTCATTGCTGATAAGACAATTTCCATCTCTGGTTTAGAAGTTTGTGGTTTTGTATTCGAGACCACAATATCCATCTCCTACATAGAGTATTCCATTGCTTGCAGTGTTTTAGTTAAAACGCCCACAAGAACCAGCCCAAAGTCACCGTTCAAAGTGACTTTCCCTGAACGGAAGGCTTCACTATCACCAAGTTGCCAGTACCAGGATTTCCGACTTATTACAACATACTTTGATTTCAATAATGATGCATACGACTTTCAAAATTACGGCGACGATGATATCATTTCAGGAGTCTCGTATGAAAATCATTTCTTCGGTCCATTTCTCTACAAAGAAAACACCCATGATTCATTGTCGACATGGTTCACATTGAACAGTGACGTATCATCAATTACACAGAGTAAGATATGCATTGACAAGACGGGTAGATTAAGTTACAAGTGGTTTGCAAGGAACTGGTACCCCTTGGACAACTACGTTGAAGACAGTTTACTTGATCGTGACAAGGATTTTATACCCCATAACTTGTACTTCTCTGCACGGATGTCATTTAATCTAGTGAGAGGCTCGGTGGCACAGAAGATACGGATTGGTGGTCCAGACGACATCTGGATTTTCATTGCTGGCGTTCAGGTGCTTGAACTCCTGGCCGATGGTGATGATAATGCTCCACTGCCCTGTGCTAAACTAACCATCTCGGATTCCGGTATAGAGGTTCTTTACGGCACTCTGAATTTCGATCAAGAGCTGCCGAAAAGCTACGTTCAACGATGCGTAACCTCAGGTGAAAGTGACAATGTCATTGGTCCAGCTCTGGTCACTGACCACTCGTATCCTGTTGATATATTCGTAGCTCAGCGACGGTCACTGTCGTCTTCCTTCTATTTGGAAATGCAGGAAATTCCTTATGAAGTTTCATCACCCCCACGATACCACTATGATGTATCCGAGACAAAGTTACCAGGTGGTCTCATCGCAAATATTGACATTTCGGACTACCAGGAAGTATTCGGTCCTTATTCTATTCAGCTGAACACAAACACCGACTTTGGTTACATCGCTGAGAACACATTCTCGATTGTTGCAGACGGCTCTGAACACGATCCTAATGTTGTCGGAAGGGAGGGCTCGCCAGATTTCTACGATTGCTCAAATGTCGAATCTGTACCTGATCCTCTGGATTTGTCTAGCTACATTCTCCTCGGGGAAAACACACAAAGCTTCTTTCTCATTCTTCGGACAGCCCTCGATTTCGACACATTGGGTGATGCGGCTAGGGAGATATTGTTCACAATCAAAGTAACCATCTACCAGTTTGGACATTCATACAAATTCGATAACGCAATTCTTGCCTCAATCAGGGACTCCAATGACAACTGCCCTGTGTTTACAGATGGTATTTCACAGTCATATGAATCTGATTATGCTCTATCAGTCCATGGGAAAGAGCTGCTAGTGTCTGATGCAGATAGTGGAGACAACAGTGTCATCGAGTTCTTCATCAGCGAAATCACGAGACCTGAGAATGAGACATTCTACCTGTCTCACGTTGACTACTACCTATACGAGAGTGTTTTCCTGACATATGTCGTTCAAATCGATGCTATCGACAGAGGCACACAGAGATATGGCTCTTCTGCCGAAATAACAGTAAGCATCAGCAGTAGCTGTATCAGAAACATGCAGTTTGTCGTGGATAGAGACACTGGAATATTCCATGTCACGGCTCCAGGATGGATGGTCTCCGCATTCAATCCCCTGTACTGTGAGTCCTGCACTGTGGGGTACAGATGCCCTGGTGATGGGCTGAGAATACAATGTACATCCTGTACTCAGGAGTATGAGGACGGTCTCCTCTCTCTACCGGATGGTGTCCCGGTCACAGTGGACGGTTGTGCTTATCGTAGTTCCGCTGAGTTCAGCTTTGGGGGCTCGTCTCAATGTCAGGATTGCAAGCCTGGGTGGATTTGCAAAGATGGTATCGGCAATCCTGTGTTAGAGAAAATGAAATATGTGGACATGTGTACAAACACTACTTGTGATGGGATATTGCTAGACTGTGAGCCAGGGCATTCATGTTTAGCCGGTGTTACTGAAATATGTGACATTGGCACATACAACAATGGCAACTTTGAGACATGTCAGCTGTGTGATGCGGGCAGGTACAGCACACACCCAGGAGCTGAAACCTGTGCCTGCTGCCCTGCGGGCACAGAGTCAAGTCACGGCAAGGACAAGTGTCAGTACTGCTCATGGACTGACATATCCACAGAGTGTGGCATGTGTAAGTCATGTACTGACAGTGTGGAGTGCCCATGTCTTGGTACCGAGCACGGGTGTTTTGTGGGGCAGCCCTGTGTCAACATGCCTGGGGGAGGGAACATTTGTCTGGATTGTCCAGATGGGTCGGAGGCGGTGAGTGGATCGTGTTCTGATATTGATGAGTGTGAGAGATACAATCCCTGCTTTGCTGGAGTGACTTGTACTAACATGGTAAGTGGAAACATCACTCAAAACTGCACGGTTTAAGTGCGGTCTCTGCTTAAACGATTGTTAATTTCAATTATCTTCTAATCAAAACCCTGATCAGACATATTGAATCAGTATGGATCTAATATTCTTTATCAATCCTCTAATTGTCCCAGGTCCCTGGGTTCAAATGCGGTCCCTGTCCAGTAGGATACACGGGCTCCAGTCCCCAGGGTGTCGGCGAGACTGAGACCCAACAGTGTGAGGATGTAAACGAGTGTGAAACTGACAATGGGGGTTGTGACCGCAACGCAGAGTGTGTCAACGTACCAGGGTCCAAAATGTAGGACAATTTTCAACATCACTTTTTGTAACTAATTTTCTCGCTTTTATAAACGTTGTGAACACTTTTAGTAGGTATTCTAATGGTTGGACTTTTTGCGGTCTATTTGATCCTTATCTCAGCTGTGGCCTGTGTGGCCCTGGGTTGATAGGGACTGGTGACACTGAGTGTACAAGTGGTGATTTCTGTGCTTTGGGAATTCATCTGTGTCACACAAACGCAGATTGCGCATACGCTGGTATGTCTGTTATATTATACAAACTACTCTCTATATTCGAGCAACTACTGGTACGTCGGAAAAAAAGATCCCAGTACTTCTGAGACATATTCTGTTTGTGTGCTATGATAACATTATCATGGTCTCAGGACCCGGTGTTTATACATGCTCCTGTCGTCCTGGGTACGCTGGCGATGGACAAAACTGTGCTATCGACACTGACATGGACGGATATCCAGACTCCAATGTCAACTGTTACACTGATACGTGCAACACTGACAATTGCCCCTTCATACCAAACTCAGATCAGGTATCGTATGACAAACACTGCCAACGGACAGTCTGTCGCCTATAATTATTGACTGGTTTGTCGCAGTAGACCATGTTTAGTAGAAATACAATTTTGCGTCTCAATTGGTTATGCACCACTGAACAAAATATGCATCATTATATTTCTTCCTATCACTAGTAAAAATGTGTAAACAAAAACTCCTGTTTCTTGCTACGGTTGTGTTCCCTAGGCCGATACCGATGGTGATAACGTTGGTGACGTGTGTGACGATGACATTGACGGCGACACTATAGTAAACCAATACGACCCATGTCCGAACGATGCACACACCGACACCGCTGATTATACACTTGATACAGATGGTGACGGTGTGCCCGATGTGTGTGATAACTGTGTCGAGGTGGACAATACATTCCAGCAGGATTCAGACGGGGACGGGGTTGGGGATCACTGCCAGTGTCTAGGTAATGTGCGGACAGAGTGTGTTTTATGTGCCCGGTGAGCATGAGCATATCATTCTATTTATATAGGAATTGTCAATTGTGAACATCCTGTTATCCTGTGAGCGTGTGAAATTGCGACAATAAACCTGACTCGGAGACTCTGGTTGTTGCTATCAGGTGCTATCAGGTGCAATCAGGTGCTATCAGGTGCTATCAGGTGCTATCAGGTACAAGTTATCAGGAAGTAATACCGAAGCTGTTGTTATCAGGTGTTGATATTTCAGGAAGTGACTGTTTCACGGAGTCAGGGTGTTCTGGTGACGATTCTGACGGCGACGGTATTCCTGACCCGTGTGATAACTGTCCCGACGTGCCAAACTCTCAGCAGAGTGACGTGGACAGTGACGGGATCGGGGACGGGTTAGTCCCCCCTCCCCAATTGTCCAATTTAACAAAATTCTACTATACTCTTCAAATTCTACTATTCAAATTTCCACCTTTGACCGAATTTCAGTCTTCCCTGTAGCTCTGAAAAGGCAAATTTTACTAATTACATTATAACTACCTATAACTGACCTGCACAAGATTCTAACCTTACAGATGTGATGTTGACACTGATGGTGACAGTGTATTCAACACTGCTGACAACTGCCCACTTGTGTCAAACGAGGATCAGGCTGATGAAGATGGGGACGGAGTGGGTGATTTGTGTGATGACTCGACACACTGGCCCAACCCGGTGAGTGTGACTTGTGAAGAGAGAGAGGGGTATTGTACTCGGTACTAATCATTTGTAACATCACGTCAGTGACATTTGTTAAAACAGTAACTTCTTTGTCATAATCCACTATATCAGAACCTTTATCTCTTCTCCAAAATACTACTGTACCTACATGAGTGAACCACAGTACACGAGTACAGTGTACAAAGCCCCCGTGTCAATGTAGCTCTATGTTGACAAGCAATGATTATGCAATGCTATTACTGTGAATTGTGGTTACCATAGCAACTTATTACTACCCTCTATTGATATGAGCAGCGCTCTCCCTTTATCCCTCCTCTTGGTTACAGAGAGGGGCTAATCAGACTTGTTCAATGATTTACGTATTCACATTGATCAGTCCTAATTTTAACCCTGTCTGTCTCATCCATGTTCACCAGTTTCGTCTACCAATAGGCAGAAGTTTTGGTGCCTCATTTTCTGGTCTGAGCATCTACAAAACACGGAAATGTTAAACACTGGCAAACTGCCAACTAAAATCTCCCATATAAAAGCGGTTATAGGTTTAACCTATAGGTACAAAATGTAATCATCGTTTAACCAAGTAAAACAGCTGGTACCATAAGTTTACTCATGAGAAATATTCACTGAAGTATGAGCAGTCTCAAATCCGTCACAAGTCATGGTTGATAATGGAAACCAGTGTAAGAGATTAGGTATCCACGAAATAAAAGCGTGAAAGCAGGCTCCACATTAACATGCTATGTGACTGCAGGTTTCACTGAAACCTTATCACGTTGTGTGTGTTATCATGTCCACAGGTCAATGACAGGGATAGTGATGGGGATGGTGTGAGGGATCAGGATGACTGTTGCCCTGGTAATCCAGCACTAGCATCCTGTAACTTCATACAACACTCAATCCACGGTCTAGCTGAAGGGTAAGTTACCAGGGCATGCAATATTCATAGGCAGGCTGTTTTGAGAGCTTACACCATGTCCACCTCAAGCCACTTCAACCTCTCTATTAAGAGTTGCTATACCCCCAGTTTGAATAATGGTGTATGGGTTGTGAGTGATGATGGTCGTACTGTAGAGCAGATGGGAGAAGAAGTAGGGCCGAGTGTTTTACTTACCAAAAACAGGTTATTTCGAGTATTCTTATTCGACAGTGACATGATTGATTATGTTCATAGATTCAATGTCTTATTTTACTGTTTCACAGATACGAAGAAGTAGATTTCAACGCGACTCTGTACGTTAATCCAGCCAGTTTTGAAACTGGTTATATCGGACTGGTTTTGGGATACCAGGGACCTGGTGAAATGTACGTGTTGTTATGGAGACAGGACTACAAGACCTGGCTGGATGGGCAGTGTGGTGATGTGTGCTATAGTGGTGATGCTATGGGCGGAACAACAGGTTTGATGAACAGTCATAACAGAAGTGGGTCAAAATGCGAAATTTGTGTCATATGCGTAACGCGCGAAATAGTTTTAGTGATTGGGTTCGCGCAGAATGCCAGTTAAATGAGAAATTTTCCCACGCTTCACAGTCATGCGCGGCTCGCACATCTTGAGTTTCGCACTAAAAAAATAAGGATGAATATAAAAATTCATCCTTATTTCCCACAGGGTTACAAATGAGACGTGTTCATCTGACAAGCACACAAAAAGACACTGTACAAAGCTGGATGTGGTTCAGTGAGACCAGTGCAGGATCAACACTGTTATGGCAACACCCTGACCATACCTCATGGATACCTGGTAAAGCGTACAGGTAAAAACTTAGTTCTTTAATATCCTTCTAAACTTTGTCGAATGTCCTTACGACCTCCTACGGTATCGTATACTATTTCTTAGCTCTCTCTCTGATCTCAGTTTCAAACAAACTCAAATCTTGGTCTAGCCAAGTGACATAGTGTCACATATTCCAACTATATCAACTCGTGAATACGATCGGGACTCTCCCGATTATAATTTTACGGTTGGCAAGCATGTCGTTTGTGATGTCTAAACAATATTCTTGAGGTGGTACACACTAAACTATTAGGTATCGTTCTGAAGTAGAAATTTATTCCTTCAACGATTTCTATTCATTAAAAAAATGTTGAATGAAAGCAGGCATAGAAATTCGGGTATTTTAAGATACGAATTGATATTCATGCATGCTTACTAAGAACCTATACTTAACAATGGAATATTTAAACGGGGCTCGACTTAATCGCTTTTATGTGCGAAGCTATCTATTCAATTAATGTTTCATCGCATATTAAAGTTCTTGTCAAATCTTGTGATAGTTTGAACTGTGTCATCAATAAGCATGATATCGCTTGTCTCTGGCAACATACATATATTCCTTGTTTTAATTTACAAATTGTCTTCTGATGCAATGTATCAGTTTCGATACGAAAATACACGAATCATATCATCTCTTTACTGTGTGAATATATATTGCGAGGATTGGCGAAGCTACTACTTACCCGAATAATCGATCACAGGTGGTTTGTCTCGCATCGACCCTCTATTGGTGTGATAAGAGTTAAGATCTTCACTGCTGGGGACGATTTGATCGTGGACTCGGGTGATATCTATGATGCAACATACTTGGGAGGGAAGATCGGGGTGTTCAATTTCCACCAATCACACTCTCTATGGTAAACATGATAGATATCTCCCACGGCTGCTGCAGCTATGTTATCACTCTGATATAGCACCTGCTTTTAACCAGGGTATACCTAATTATAATCACATAATCATACAGTCGTTATAATAGGAGCAACATGCGGATGAAGTGTGTGGATCCAGAGGATTACGGTATCGATCTGTCTCACCAATCTCACTTGAAATTGGGAACTATTGCAGAGTTAAAACTCACTAAGAACTTTGTGATAAGTGCGTGGGTATATCTGTACGATAGTAGCGTTGGCAAGCAGCCAATTCTGTGTACGGAAGGAGGGATAATGTGAGTCACTTGCTTTGCTATTCAGAGTAAAATGGCATGAAAATTAATAAATTTCACCGAAATTGCATTGAGCTACCCCAAGTAATGATTTGGTTGTAATAACTAAATAATGTAATCTTTACAAGATGTGTTCTGGTTGACGAGAGCTCAGCTCTGGTAGCGTGGTACAGAGATGTTACCATAACATTCTCACTTGATATGGAGGTGGAGACCTGGTATCTCATAGCGCTGAGAGCTGACTTCCAATTGGACATCCTCACTCTCTTCAGGTATGCAGTTTAACCGTCAATGATGTCAATAATGCGTTTGTGTGGAATTGTGTTTGCAGCATTCTGTGTAATCTGTTTATCACAGGAATGAAGTGGAGGAGACGGCCACTCTGTCAAGTGGGTCAGTTGTCAAAGATGCCGAATATTCCCAGTATCTCTATCTTGGAACCGATCTCACTGATCACATGAGTGGTGAGTGTTATGATGAAATTCCTCGTTCAGTCGTTCAGAGCAGGTTCACGGGTTCTCTCCCTCACAATATCCCTGACACATGTTTGTAGCAATCACACCTGACTGCCTTACACCAGGAACAGTGGGTGATGTACGGATTATCCCACGACTCCTCACCGCTGACACCCTGCCAACCCTCCTCTCCCCCTCCCTCGCCCGGCAGCGGGACATGGGCATTGTCTCACTCCACCTCACCTTTAGAGAGAACCGGCTCGGTGATCCCGATAGTGACATAGAGGTATGAGTCCTCTTTTCGTATCAGTAGTTCAACTTTCATACCCCTTTCTCCTTTGGAAATACTCACTTTGATCTGTGATAAATTTAGGGGAGGTTATTATTGAGTTACGCATCATTTTCATGCTCATTTTACCAGCTACCAATACCCATCGTACCAAAACAAGCTGCTCTGAGAAATAATGCCTGACCATACGATCACTATGATAGAGCGTGCTACAGCACATTGGGCTGTATCACTAGATTTTGTTGTATAGGAGTCGTGTTATGGTCACAAACAAACGATATTGTCTTAGCAACAAATGGACTTATTACTCATTTCTATCGATTATTTACTCTCCTAATTTCATACAATCCATCCATATTGTGTAATATATTCAAAATTCCGTCCTAGTTCATATTTCCCTTGCATCGCTCCCCCCCCTTTGCTTTAGAATTGCGTCGTATGATTATCACTCTATCGCGCTCGTTTAGGTTACCGCCAGCGATCCAGCCCCGACCCTGGTCCCAGTGTCTATCACCGGACACGCCCACGCAGTCCTGCAATCGATCTCCTCAAAGAGACGGAAAAGAGACAGTCCGAATCCGATGATGTCATCATCGTCCTATGATGACGTCATGTATTCAGTGCTGTCAGGATCATCCAGTTCTCAAAAGTTGAGGAAGAACACTGTGAGTAGTAGTTATTATAGCAGGACGAGAAAGAAGATCAGGAAAATGAGATTAAAGAGGGAGGAGCTTTAGAACTATGGGTCACCGCATGACAACACTATGTCACCGAAAGACAGCATTATCTAACCACGTGACGATGCTCTGACATTACTATGACAACGCTCTGTCATATGCGTTGTCAGAGTGATGACAGTGTCATCTAATGATGACAACACGTCATGACTGATTGTTGGTAATCGGTAGTCGTGCGTGACGAACACTCGAGTAAAGTATGCGTACTTTTAGATTAATTGATCACGCCGCTGCGCGTAGGTGTGTACTTAACAAAACCGAAGTAGTTAGCCTATCAAATGATGGCATGCGCCGATAGGATGCGTGTTATCAACTATTGTGACGGGGTGGTCACTGCAGTTGACCAGTGAAATTGTCATCTTGTTAATTTCATGATAACATTTTGATAGCTAAAATCCCATTGTTGCTTTTTAAATGTTTGTAAATGTCGTAACTGACTAAAATTATCTATTTAGTTTATAACTAAAGTAAAATTTGTTTATTTCATGTTTTTCAGAAGTATGAAGTATTTGATAACCGGCGTTCAGTTTGAATAACGGTGAGGTAGTCGTACTTATGTTTTGCACGATCAAAAGTTTCATTTTTTTGATAATCATGCAATATTATGCAATTTTTTGATAGCGGTTTTAAATGAAATACACCTTGCACGATCAGTAATCAGTGATAATGTTATATTTTAAAATTCTTTATATGAATTTTGACCAGTTTTTAATAAAGTTCTTGATCTTTGATGAAATAACGGAAATGATTGCACATTTTCAGACGAATGCCGACAGTTTTATTGTGGCATTTTAAAAAATGTGCTCGCCTCTTTCAATTTTGTTCCATTTTAAGAACAACTTCCTTATTGTTATTCAATATTTGTAACGGTGACAACGTGATTAGCAAGATGAATAGCCATCGAAAAAATCCCTCTCTTATCTGATATAGCTGTTTAAAATCGGTATTTGGATGTAAAGACAGAATTTAAGTTATCGACAACATCAAAAACCATCTTTTGTCGGTCTTAAAATCTTTCTCGGTGTTGATGATAAGATCATTTTGTAGATTTAAACTTGTGTTATTCCGTGTTTTGTCACCAGCACCACGCCCTTGTGGTGATTCCATTCTTCAAAACGGCATTTCACTCCTAATCCTATCTCAATCTGTGCAGATCATCGCTGAGTCGTGAAACGATGATTGAACTTACTATTACTAAGTTACTTAACTTAAACTTTACTAACTTGGTAAGTATGTTCTCAGTTTATTTTCATATTCATGAACGAACATGATTATTCCTCGCTGAGGATATACAGCGTTTTGTTTCATTATTCTTCTCTTTCAATTTGTGAATCATTTTTTTAACCATATTTATCGCTGTAGACTCTCGATGCAGATTTATCTATTCTAAAAATGTAATTTTGTGGTTTATTTCCAGTCATTTACATCGTCTGCCCTACCGCAAATTCAGCATCGCTAATTTATGTGAAAATTGTACTTTGTTGTCCACGTTATTAGACTCAAACTCATATTAACGTCTCTATAATTCTCTTGTATTGTCATCAGTAGCTGCTTGAATGCAGCGAATTTCAATCTTTGTCATGGATGTAGGTGATATTAGATGTAGCTCCAATTCAATTATAAAATTTAGCAAATTAATTACAATCCATAATAGCATAATGATCAATCGAGATTCGGAATACTTTGAATACGATATGTCAATGATTTCTGCGGATGCTAGCAGGCCTCAAATTACCCTCTCTATCATTAGTTTCTATCAGATCTATGTCTAAACATATACCAATTTCTATCATAAATCTTCTATTTATAGCTTTCATCCTTTCTTTTAGATCATCAGAAAATTGATTGCCTTATTTTGAGCAGCTCTAAGTCTAAACAATTCCCTTCTGTAAGTGTATATTGGTCTTAACTGGTTATGAGGTTGTCTTGGATCTTCATCTTTAGTCTGACGTATCGGCATATCCCTTTTCTTGTAGATTTCAATCGCATAAAATGTACATGATACATTTCCCTTGTTCGATCCATTTTCACAAAATTTCTGTTTTGATCTTTCCGTCGAATCTGATCCTTTTCTAAAGCTGATCTTGCCGTAACTTCAGAATAGAATATTGTTTGTTTCTATTTCCGGATTATGGATGAATATCGTCACTATACTCCAAGTTCCATGAATAATTTCCTTGTGCTCAGTTTAACAGTGTCCTTAGTAAACCAAGTTTTATTCGCCGTTTCATATTTATTGCCTGTTGTTGAACTAACAACGTTCACATTTATGGTTTGGGCGATATATGATTGGGAAATTTTGGGCCGGTTCATTTTGTACTTCTGATCGGCTCGATAAAAAGTCTTTATACCGATTTATCGATATCGATATCGATACAACTTGAATATTGTTTTGAATCGGTGTAGCATCACAAAGTCACAAATTTTTAATTGCCGTCTTAGCCCGTGTCTATTTAAATTTTGTATCAGTTTAACACTTTTTAAGAAGATCATTTTGAGTTTTGTCTATATTCGTCTTGTTCTACTTCATGTCTGTTTACACATGTAAAGGCCTGTGAGTAGGCGGTTCTAAGCACTAGCAATGCACACACACACACACACACACACACACACACACACACAAGTAGTANCACACACAAACACACACACACTGTTTGCGGATCTTTGCGGCATAGAGTGTATGGTGTGTAACAAGTAATATGGTTTTGTAGAAAGCCCAAGCAAAGCAAAGATGTTATTGGACAAAGGTTTCAATTGAGTCGGCTCTGTCAAGGGAAACTAGGTTGCAATTGTTCGTCTCGAGTTTTCTGTTGCTTACGTTGATCCGAAATAGCTGTTCCTATGGGCCGGTACATGAAAATTCTGAAAAAAACTGGATCATTGATCAGCGGATTCATAATCCCATCTTCCCAGGCTCATATATGTTCCCCCTCTGAGAGTATAAACTTCCCGAGTAGAAAGAAAGAGAGGTCCAAGTTGTGCTGACCACGCCCACTTGTACCGACACTCCCGTGAGAAGATACCACGTGACACCTGCAACATGACTTGCACTAGCTCAGACAAGGACCATAACGTGGACACTTTCAACACGTTAGTACTGATTGCATGTGTCACTGTGTCACTGCATGTGTCGCTGTGTCACTGTGCAGGTATTATACTTTTCAACTGCAATCAGTTTCTCATGCGCATGATGAGTACCTTGGCCACATCACCAACACGGTGCCGTATAACACGTGACACGTGAAGTGCATGCCAATACGTGTTTCAACTTCAAGCCAGACCTATTTGTAGTCTTATCTCACGTATCACAAGGCCTATGCATCGGCATCGCATATCGGAAGTATGCTAACATTTTGGCCACTAAATAAAGATGGCACTCCGTTATCTTATCCCCGATTAAAGGAGTCCAATTATCGCCGCGGCTTACCATCGAAGAACATTCCGCTGCGAAATGAACGCTAACGAGATTAGTTCCCCCAGTATATATCGTGTTACTAACACCACTTTATAACATCATCCAGGCATGATAATATAGAACCGAGCTGATATACCTCGCGGAGCTTATTTTCTCGAATTTAACAGTAACTTGGCTACTTCTAGTTTTAGCATTGGATTTCGATACATTTAGCATTGGTTTTGAAATTTCATCGTCAATACGTAGTCAAATTGTTGAGATCCAATACCTAAATTTAAATTAACATGATGAGGTAGGCTATCACGATGAGTATGGAAACGTTTTCCCATCCATTTCCGACTTGGAACCTGAACATATTGTCCCCCAAAATAAGTGCTTGATCCATATTCCGAGACTGCAAGTCACAGAGTGACCGTGACATCCTGTTCACAGGTCTGACATAGGAGACATGGATGCTCTGATACAGAAGTTGGAGAAGTCTGTCGCCAGGATGGGAGATGTCCACCATGAGTCGCTCAATGATACCCCTCGAAAACAAGTGAGTTGCGTAGTGCGTACAACTACAAGTGCGTACAACTACAAGTGCGTACAACTACACATGTTTTCTATGTAAACACACGTTTACACATGTTTACAATGTTATCCAAACTTCGGCCCCCGCCCATCATGAATTAACTCGCGGGTCCGTTTTCAATTCTAATTCTTATTCTATAGTTCATATATCCAGGTCATGTGAACGGGTCGGAACTTTTAAACCACGCAACCACATATACTTCACTGTGATAATAAACTTCTTTTTCGAGTGCATCACACGCGAAACAATAGCTTTCAGAACAGTCCGCGTTGTGAAGATCATCTATTCACATCACATATTATGTAATGCGCTTCACTATCACTTTAAGTTAACAAAGCATCATATGGCCGATCCTACACCAGTCATGCTGCGCGCATGCGCCCTCTTTAAATCTCTAGGTTCAATCACTCTTTTATTGTGGCCACTACTACTGCTGTGATGCACTATTTGATAAAATGATGCCATGATGCTGTGTTTATTACTGGATTGACCTTGTTTAATAGCAGCACGCCCATTGTCATACTGTTTTTAATAAAGTCATGAGTTGTAACTCATCAAATGCTATCACGGAGTTTAAATTGAATTCTCTATGAAGATGCTTTCATGCTTGCCACAGACAATGGATCCATATACCATGAGCTTTCTTTGCAGCAGCCAATCTGATCGGCTTCTCACCTTGTCACAAAAGATTGAAATACTGTTCACTCCATCTTTGATAGACGAATCGACCGAAAAATCACTCATCGCATGAAAGTTTTACTTTCAGCTCTACGTTAACTTTTTGTGTTGTTTTGTCTCTCTCTAGCACTTACTACAACTTTGCCAACGCTGAAACCATTCGATCGAGATTTGCGTTTGCAGGTGTTTCAAGTTTTCATCAGAGCTATTCAAGAGAATTATTTTTTTGAACTTTGAAGGTGTATCAAGTTTTCATAAGAGCTATTCAAGAGATTAATTTTATACTTGAAGTTTGCTTTGTCGACACTTTTATTAACTGATCAGTGGTAGAATTTAAGAATCAGGATCAGGATGTTCAACGGTTTCACTCTTGAAAATGCTGACCCACTTGATGTTGAAGGGGAAGAGAAGGACAAGAAAAGAAAGGTGATTATCCGTTACACTGACCAACTTGAGCGCAACTTGAGCGCAATAGTCATCCATGTTTCCATGGGAACCAGTATATTGTCATTGCACGTGCATATTGATGTAGTTTGCGAGACTACGCGCAATCTTACTTCCATAGTTTGTTTTTGATTTTACCGATAAACGTGGCTTCTTTGAGGGATTTTAGACCTGACTTACAGACCTTGATGACTAAATTATGGAGATTGCTGATATTAAGAAGAAAGACCGAACACTAGTTAGTGTGAAAGTGACCAAGTGTGATGTTGAGCAATGTATTAAGAGCAATGAAAGCCCCTTTTCTGTCCAGAGAAACCTGTCCAGCTCCGTGTCCAGATACAGTTCCATTTCCTCTAGGAGTTCCCACGCGCCCCTACCTGTACCCTCGGTCCATGATCGAACTCCTGGGGGTAGATCTGGCCGAAAGCCAGGAAATAACGTGTCTCAGCATTACCAAGAGGCAAGGAGACCATGTGAGCACTATGAAAGATCTGTCGTTTCCAACGCGAAACAAAAACGAGGATCCAAGACCAAGGGTAAAAAGTCGGGCAAAGTGCTAATTGCCCGGAAACCCCGTGATTCCAAGAGTCTAGTAATTGCCGATGATGCTAGGATAACTCCGATCTCATACAACAGAACGATCATTGACCATCTTGAGAGGGACAGATACACCCACCCCAATTACAACGTGGATCATATTGTCAAGTTTCCGCCTAAACCAGCTGTCACTGTTGATGCCAGATACGGGGAATGAAGTTCTGATCATTGTCATGGAATTTTAAACATTTTCTTGGAAATTTCATTCAGTAGTCATTTTGAATTTAGCTCATTCACAGATTTTTTATTCTTTATTGGAAGCGCCTACATAGTATGAACCTAAGAAATCTCTGATTCCCTGAAGCTCCCAAAATTTAGCCGCTCATAATATAATGTACCACAACTCTGCACTTTTGCTCCCCCCAGGGAACAAGTCTAGACCCTCCCCTGTACGACTGTAGGACGTTATTCTCCATGTTCTCGGGAAATGACAGGTCCAAGAGGGTGGTCGACATAGATCAGATCTGGTTCGAGGCACAGAGACAGCAGAATGGCCAGGATGCAAAACACGGGGGCGATTCCCGTGGAGCTATGAATAACAAGAAACTACAGCGTATTAAGAACCACTCAAGGTAGGCAAATGAACAAAATGAAAACTTTGCATGCTTCGTAGCATACTTGAACTTCGAGTGAGGCACAGATTCTCTGTTCAATAGAACTGTTGTGAGTTTAATAAGGACATGTTCATTCTCTTTCAGGCACGTTCGGAAAGCAGCTAGCAGTACGAATGTGTTGGTGAACGAGCATGTTGCCAAACAGAAGATTATCATCCAGAGAGCCAGTTCACACCCCAGTCTGAGGACCAGTACTCTCCAGCCAACACCGAGTAGAGCTGGCGGCAGGATATCCACCGGGACTAACTTCGAAACTCCTGTTTCATACCACAATTTCATCGCACAAGAAATGAGGAAAGCATCGTGGGATGCGAGTCTCCGGCCTAAGTCGGGGGAACAGAGTATAGGTGTACTCAAGGAGATGTACGAGATCAGATAAACGTACTGGGAGATCGTTACTGTTGTTGTTGCAGATCTGTGTGTGACGACTGGGGAGAGGAGAATCAGAATGCTATGACTTATGACGTTTGCATTGGTTTCTGCCGAGACGGAAAAGAGAGTTATTCCAGGAAGGGACGAATAATGGCCCCCGTGTGTTTTGGGATGTACTAACGCGTGACTGTCAACCGCATCATCAGGATCAAATGACTGTCTCTTTGACTATAAATAGAACAAATTTGACGATGGAACAAATTTCGCTCTCAGATAGATGAATTTAATGGACATTTATTGGCGACAGTATGAAATATGTGAATGCGATCCTATGATGTATCATACATTGTATGATCCTATCTGGCAAAGGACAAGGTATTGTGCCACCCTCAGCGCAGGGTGAACTCAAATTGGATGTAAACGGGGCTTCCGCTTAGTTAGAGGGAGATTTAGAACTGAAGCTTGTTTTACGGTGATAGGCCCTCATGTCGCGAGAATTGTGTTTCGTGGGAAGCTTCAGCGACAAAGCTGAATCTTGTTGAGGCATGACATGGCATTGGCATAGTTCTGCTACATTATGAGATCATGTTCAAGTTTAAGATGTATAATTTATTGATAGTTTAGTCATTTTGAATATTAGGATTTAGGAAGAGCTTTTTCATGCAGTTTATCAACTTTATGATAATATGATAACAGTTCCACGCAATGTAATGAGATTCAGTTCTTTTGTTATCTTCGATACAAATTTTTAGAAATTACTCAGGTATATCTTTGTTTAATTTTCTACTATCACTGAAGTCATTTGCCAGCCTGAACGCCACTTGGGATACCTCAAATTCAATTCTAGAATTAAGGATTCAGCTTGTCCATGCCATATTAATGCACATCACTCTGAGTCGATGATAATATCCCAACCGCAAGGACCTTCACACTGACACACTTCTCTTATCTATAGATCAGGGTTGAAACTGCTATTCACAATCCCATTCTCAATCACGGTATCGTCCCCCTGACCACGCCCTTTTTCTCCAGTAGGCACTAACGTGGTGAGACCGGTCTCCTTATCGAATGCATGATCAAGTTGGATTGCCACACTAGGGTACAGGACGAGTACAGCAAAGTAATCCTCCACCGGGTTCCCGTTGATGTTGAAGTGGCTCCTGACTGAGGAACGCTGGATGGCCAGGAGCAGAGCGAATGTGAAGTACATGGTCCACCCTACAGCCCATAGCCCGTCCACCATGAGATTCGCCACGTGGAGTATTATCCACGTACACCTGCATTACGGGGGGAGAGATGTGAGAGAGGGTCAGGAGATGTTTTCCATTAACGAAACAACGAACTGACGAAATAACAAATACAACTCCATTTTCAACTTTGACTCAAGTATTGAAGATGGGATTTGGGACCCACCATAAGATGCATGCTGCTATGAGTAGCATGAGAGAATGGGTCGTCCCATTTCCTAGCTTTCTGCTGGTTCTGTACATCACAAGCGGTCTGCGATAGGAAATTATAAATATGAATCCTGGTTTACTTCATATACTCAAATAATACTCAAATTAGCAGATGGCCAAATAAGCTGTAGATTGACGGATTGATGATCCGATGACCGACATCAACTCATGGTCAATCATGGCTATGCTGATTGTGACAGCTCTCTCAATTACTGCATTCACTCACGTGAGAATGATATTCTGGATAAACTCCAGCCAGAGTGAAGGGCTCAGCACAGTGAACGGGTCAATGATCCCAATCTTGAAATCTGTCCCGTAAGGGTTCAGATCACCGACCTCCATTGCGAGTCCTCTCCATAGGGAGACAGCTAGGAAACAGAGCATCACAGCGTACAGTAATCCTGACATCATTGCTGCAGTCTACGAACAGAGAGTCTTTATTTACCCGATGAAATCTGTCCACTGTTTCTCACGAAACAGTGGAAATTGGAAAAATAGCATCCGACAACTACAAGGAATAAATGCATATTTGATAGAGAGAAGGATTAATTTGAATAAGCTTATCTTATAGGTAAGTATTCACTGCAAAAACTGGACTGTCAGTGTCTCAGCTATAAGTTACCTGCACAGCACTGAGGGCATCTGATCCTCCTGCCACAAGGAGGGCTGACGCAGTGGCGCCCTGTGCTGCCGCCCAGAATACTCGCTGTATCCGGGGCGGATTCTGGTCCCCATTGGACGCCATGATGTCGAGCACCAGACTTCCTGGTGGTAATGATATCCGTCTAGATATGCAATTACGTGAGATAAATTTGTCTGAATTTCAGACTCTGCAATCGGGAATGGCCTACCCGCACGATTTAGACAAAGTCCCCAATAATACAAGCATAGTCGAGCTGGGTTCCGGTAAACTGTCTATACAGACCTGAATCAAGACTGGTAACGAAGTAGAGCAGAATCCCAAACAACGAAACCATGCTGAGCATTTTGCCGATTGGTCCCTTTGTATCCATCAGCGCAAACCACATGTCATCAACAGGGAGACAGGAAAACCGGACTATTCTATGAGAGAGATGTGTGAGGGTTAGGATTGTTAGGATTGTTAGGATTGTTAGGATTGTTAGGATTGTTAGGATTGTAAGAGCTGTGTCATGAGCTGTGTCCCAGTCCATGTTTGATCAGGCTTCTTCCTAGGACTCTTAGGAAGAATTAGTCTCTTTACTCTTAGTAAGAGATGAAATATTACCTACTTCTTACCTAGAATCTTTGGACACAGACATTACTGATTTATCCATGCTCTTGTAGAACTCCTCAAAATTCGCCGGAGTGGCAGCCGTGCTCGATTTCCTCCACTCTGCCCTCCACAGTTGTTCTGTCAGTTTCGTACACTCTATCACATCCTCAAAGCCGAATCCGGCATTACTCTCAGCCACACTTGCGACAAGGTCTGCCATCCAATCACCTCCTGGGTTAGCCTTGGCAGCGGTCCAATTCAGAATGGCGGTGTCAGCAGGGCAACAGAAGGGCGTGTCTGGAGAGTGGAGACTGGCGGCTTGTCGTTCAGCTCTCAGAGCACTGCCACCAAACACAGATAGCCAGATGATGACGTACATGACTGGAGCAGTCATTGTTCCTGCCGATATTGGGTTCATTCAAATGCCGTATTGGCATGGATCGACTGTTAGTGTTACTGATCAGTTAAATTCAATGCTGTACTCACCGTTAATGAATTCTCTGATCGTCCTTCCTTTGGATATCTTAGCAATGAACATGCCAACAAACGGTCCCCAGGATATCCACCATCCCCAGAAGAATACTGTCCACCCGTCCATCCAGAGTGGTGACCCGTCCGTCACTCCGTCCTCGTATAGCCGCCCTCTCGCAGCCCCGCCCTTCGACGTTATGTTCAGTTGCTCGAACGCATCGGTCCGGAAGCCGAGAAGTACAAAATACTGGAGATAATGGCCCAAGCTCTGTACCATGAGATTCAACAAAAACCTGTGAAGAGTGAGAACTATTATAGTTGGTAGCTTGAGAAATCTATGAGCTGGAGACTGGATCAGAGGTCGCAAAGTTATTCTTTGTACTAGGGGGGTCACAACTCGCGAGATATGGTGAGCGCGCGCGACTTTGACGTACAATAATTCGCCAAAAAAGACGCAACGGTACAATTTCGCAGTTAAAATAACTTATTTCACCACCTGATCATCCAATCTCGCTGAAATTCGGATATGTTGGAGAGAACGTGAATACCTAGTGTCCTTACTTGAACGGTGAATTGTACGTAATGGGTTTTTCACTCACCATGGATCATCCATCATGAAAATCATGATAAGGAGGGACATTCCCACTCCAAAACAGATCTCACTGATACGCCGTATTCCAGATCCCAGCCCAGACAAGACGGATATGGTGGCAACGCCCATCACCANACAACCAAATCTCATTTGGTTTTGGGAAAAATACTTATTATAGTTGTTAGCTTGAGAAATCTATGAGCTGGATACTGGATCATAGGTCACAAACTTATTCTTTGTTCGTAAGTGTTTTCCACTCACCATGGATCATCCATCATGAAAATCATGATAAGGAGGAACATTCCCACTCCAAAACAGATCTCACTGATACGCCGTATTCCAGATCCCAGCCCAGACAAGACGGATATGGTGGCAACGCCCATCACCACCCAGATTATGATAACCTGGACCATGATCGTCTTCTCTAGATTGGGGAATATTTCCCTTAGTCCTGAGTGAGAGAAAGGTGATATGATTGATCATCAACTTTTAGTGAATTTCGTGACCTCCTAGGAATGATCACGTTACAATTATATCTCGGTGAAGTGTTGGTACCTGAGTTAAGCTGGATGGTTCCAATTCCAAGTGAAGCACAAACACCAAACACAGTTGTGATCAGGGATAGCACATCAATAATGTTGCCCATCCACCCAAATATCCTGTCTCCAACAAGGGGGTAAAAACACGACTTCATCGTCATTGGTAAGCCCTTCCTGTGACAGTTGAGTTATCACGGATTAATAAACTTGCTTTCAGCTTCACTATAATTATAAAAACATGCTCTATACTAAGAGTATTAGCTGTGACGAATGTGTCATACATGCCTGTCAAATTCCGTCGTAAGGAATGCGGTACCTGAAGGAAATGAAGGCGAGTACCATGCCAAGGAGAGCGTACACCACCCATCCGTGGAACCCCCAGTGTAAAATTGTTGTGGTCAGAGCGAACTGAGCCACCTCGTTATCCCTCATAAACCTATCTGCTGTGTACCTGGCGTGATAGTTGCTAGGGGGTACACCACAGCCACATATCATTCGATAATGGGAAGATTCAAATGTATCAGTATGCTTCCACATGATCGAAATTGTCTCTTGAAATTTCTCCAAATTTTCGAAATGAAGGGAGTACCTGTTAACGGAAGTGTAGTGAAGAAGAGGCTCGCCCACCCCGTAGAAGAAAAGTCCCACCCCAAGCCCACATGCAAACAGCATACAAAACCAGGAGCCGTCAGGAAAATCTGGTTCGTCATCGTCTTTTCCTGCCGTAATTAACAAATCAAGTTTTCACTCTTTTCATCGAGATTTTATCCTTTTGTAATTGCTTTCCTTACTGAATCAAGGATTATGAGGGACGTGGAACAACAACGAACCTAGTTTCATGGATCCGTATTTGCTGAAGTAGATGCAGATGACAAACACCAAAAGCATTTCCTGTTAAGATTGGAATAGCAAATGCGTTCATGAATACTATCTCAATGTAAATACAACTCCACACATTGTATTAATACAACCACACTATGTGGATAACAATTTATTGTGTGGTTGTATCAACAGTCAGCATATCCTCACCACAGTGCCCATGTACAGCCATGAGAACTTGTTCGCGACAGTGAGTCGAGCTTGTGCAAACACTTCCTTCGCATCCTCTTGTGTGATGCACCATGCAATCAGAGCAGCAATCAGGATTATAGACACGGACGCAACCACAGGGTTAAACCTTCGAAAAAGGGAAATGTTCGAGATTACCTGAGTTTCAAAAGTGATTATTCAGATCGCTGAAGTATCAAATCGTTGTGAACCTGACTTCTGGAGCATAAGCCCCTTTTCCAAGTTTGAACTTGCACCACAGACTCTTATCCTTGATAACAGCATTTTGCCACGTGTGTTTGACAGCGCCGGAGTCCTGACCCTGATCTCCCCCAGTCACCTCTTCTTCAACTGTGGCCTCTTTTCCATCTGAAATTCATGTCCAGAAGTTGGGAATGTACCTACCTAGCTACAATCCTCATTTCATTGATCCATCATTTGAGGATTATAATCGACTAGCTTTCTTTTGCCCCTCAAAGCATCTACCTGTTTTTTCTGCAGTCGATTTGACTTGGAGCTCCAAATCACCGTTCACTGATACCTCTGTTTCCATCCGCTAAATCTGTGGAAAGAAACCCGTCAATATCATTTTTCGATCACTCAGGGCTATTTCAAGACTAACAAGGAACAAATCTGGCAACCAGCCATGTGGTTCACAACAGTATACAGACACGTGATCTTCTCAAACCAGAATACCCGGAACAAATTCAAGCGGTCATCAGATCATGAACAGGAATAACAAGTTCACCCGGTAAAAAGTGTAAATGATCATGCTCTGGGAAATATTGATCGTAACCTCGTAATTTTGATGATAAGCTGAGCTGATTCATTATCACCAGCTCCTCTACCATTGGCGGAGACGCTGCAATTTCTCACCAATGAGAACACGGCACCTGCATGATTGTAGAAAACGATTTTAGGTGAATTTCATGATCAAATTAGGGCCATTGCACCTAACAAAAGTATAACATAGAGTTCTCAACGAGAAATTTTGTGATTAGATTACCAGGCATCAAGTGTTAGTACGGGATGCCATCCTATTTACTCCGAAACGCCTCCGTGTGCTATGGAACACGATTAGAAGTGGGATCTGATTCCGTTACCATTCCATCATCCTTGGCGGGGGTAGTGCAATGTGCATAAATGTGCATTCATGTGTATTAATGTGCATTAATTTCAATGTCAGTTTCGCGATTTTCTCAAATACTGACATTAATGTACATGTTTTTTGAAGTGTCATTATTATGAATTTCAGGTCATCTGAGTCCTATTTTTGAGTGAAAAACTGATCCCCATCTCGCACTTAACACAGTTCACGATCTGTTTCATTTGGGTATTTGTAAGTCCGACTGGTGACTATGGATTGGAATACAGATACCACTTCTCGAGTTGGGAGATACCAACACTATCATTGGGAGCCATACTGTAGTTGGGAGCAATAGCGATACTACGTTTCTAGTTACTTGCTGCTACTAGAGATGCTACTATTCGAGTTGGAAGCTAGGGATACTATAAAGTTACTCAACGAGAAATTGTGTGATAATGTCCTCTCGGGCGAGATGATAAATGTTCATCTCGGGAAGATTTCATTTTATTTAATTTTATCTTGATTTTGGGGAAATATTTTAGTTTAGAATATTCATGGTATTTAGTCTGGGTTACCACCCCGACGAGGGTGTTTAACCCCTAGTCACAATATTTCTTATTTTTGGTTTTAACAGCCGACTCCGAGGGACCGGTACCCTAATATGAATACAGATTCCCCAGTTCTTCTATTCTACCCCTTTTGATCATGATTCCAAGAGTCCACCTGCATCTTCCCCATCCTTACCAAAGTAATTACCCCAACCCTCTCACAGTGGCGCGAACTGTAGGAGTGGCAGCACATGTTGCCCAGTCTGCTGTGGGGGCCAGCTTGGGACAGCTCCCAGGCCCAATCGGGCTGACAGCTGCAATTGGGCCAGTTGGTGCTCATAACAGCCCGGGACAGATCCCGCGAGCTAGAGGGAAGTGTTGGGGAGCGGACAGATCCGTTAATAACGTCACCCATCCCAATGGGGCTTTGCGGAGAAAAGCCCAAGTGCCAATTTTCTCTGGCATAATCAAACGGGTAAGATTTCTTCTTGGGGAAGTTAGGCGGAAATGCAGTGGTCCGCTGAGCCATTGTGTAAACAATCACGACATCATCGGGCTCACCGATAGCATGACAGTAGTCGTTGGACAGATCCAACGACTACTATTGGGAGAAGGCCAGAAGAGACTGAGAGGCATGGGGAGAAGGAGCGAAGCGCCCCAGTTGCGAGCACAGGTCCTCAACATTGGAATGGGGGCGATAAGGGCCCTAAACTCAGAGGCCACAACGATGAACAGCGGCCAGCGCTGCTTTGTAGTTGAGGCGGACCGCATCCGCCTCCAGGTTTGGGCGCGGGAGTTCATCCAAAGCGTCGAAAATCTCTTGATAATGAAGAAATAATAAAGAATGGGAAAATTTCATTTTATTCCATTTTATTTTGATTTTGGGGAATATTTTAGTTTAGAATATTTTTTGGTGTCACAATATTTCATATTTTTGGTTTTAACAGCCGAGGGATGTACCCTAATACGAATACAGGTTCCCCAGTTCTTCTATTCTACCCCTTTGATCACCTGTCTTTCCCATCCTTACCAAAGTAATTACCCCAACCCTCTCACAATAACACGATATATGCCTTGGGCGAAGCGAGTGGCATTTATCTCATCATTCACCGAAGCCGAAGACTGAGTTGAATAATGAGTAGTTTTCACCGAGGTCGAAGCCCGAGTTGAAAACACGATGTCATCTCAACTTTCGAGTTGAGTAACGATATTATTTACCGAATTACCGAGTGTAGGGACGGAAAAAAGTGTGACATAATATGGAAAAAGTGTGGCATAGTATGAAAAAAGTGTGACATTATACGAAAAAAGTATGACATAATATGAAAAAAGTGTGACATAATGTAAAAAAGTGTGACATAATACGAAAAAGTGTGACATAATACGAAAAAGTGTGACATAATATGAAAAAAGTGTGGCAAAATACGATCAGTGCGGGAAAACACCCAAAATTTCACATGTTACTACACCGGATATATCAGCCACGAAGTAAATAATGCTTCTTATATGGCAGCTATAGAGATACTATTTCGTGAGTTATGAGTTAGGGAAACTACTTCGCGAGTTAGGAGCTACACACTATAACTAGATTATAACTAGATAGCAGATACTACTTCTTGAGTTGGGAGCTCCAGATATTACTTCTCGAGTTGAGAGCAAGAGACACTACTTCTTTACCTACTTATATTGAGTTGAACCTTGAGTTGTGAGCTACCAATACTGTATCTTGAGTTTGAAGCTACCAATTCTACTTCTTGAGTTGTAAGCTTTAGAAAACGATCATTTTTTTCTATTGTTAGTAGCATGTACCACTTCTTGAATTTGATGCTAGATGTCTCAAGACTTAATAGCAAAGATTGTCATATATTTATCATTGTAAAAAANATCTATATATATGGTCGTAACCCTATTTGACAAGAACACCCTCGATTTCGGCAATTTCAAGTTGTTATAACTTTGTCATTTCTCAACCGATTGACTTCAAATTTTTGATGCTGCGTCTCTATGATACAAATCGACGGGATATCAAGTTTCATAACAATCGGATAAAAGGAAACGGAGTTATTAATAGTCGAAATTCGGCTTGTTTGGAAAAACATATGTATAGGGTCTGGCAAGCGTCGCAGCTTTTCGCGCGTTACATAAACGCACAAAGCTCACCGAGTCGGCCCTTCGGGCCGCCTCGGTGAGCGAGCTCACAAAAAGGGCCCTTCGGGCCCTTTTTGCTCGCACGTGTAACATTACCTACAGATGCCGCGAGGGGCTTGCCAGCCCCTTGATTGAGTTATGATTGAAAATGACCGTTCACATGACCTTGAACTCAGGGGACTCATTATAAGAGTAACACTAAGACTTTGGGGAAAATGGCATTGACCATAGTTGATAGTGTCACGAAATCGATATCAAAATGGGCAAAATTTCTACCAAGCGATCACAATGCCAACGTTCGAACACGTTAGGGAACGATCAAAAACTAGAATATACTAGGTGAAAACATGATTAGCCTGTAGCGTTAGCTTTGGAAAAGATTACAGATGTTTTGCACTGTACCAATTTGCTTGTTTATCCATATATGCATTGCCCAGAGTCCATACGTTAATGAGGTTTCTTTGCAACTTGACACCCTGTCACCTTCCCTTCTCTATCAGAACTGGCAAGTGGTCACTGGACCCATGATAGCGTGATGGCTTATGACAAATAATGATCTGTGTTCAATAATGAGAGCAGAAGTGTATCATTCAATAAGGTGCTTATGCAAACACGGCGGAATTTAGCATATCCTGATAGTAGAGATGGTTGGAATTTTGGAGGGGATGATATTTGTAATTATTGGAGGGGATGGCACCAAATTATTGGGGGGGATATATCCCCCCATCCCCCCTGGATTTGCACCACTGTTTCTCCTCATCCAAATTTTCCACTCTTTCATTCAACTCCTCCCCTGTCTCCCCATTCAATTTCAGAGCTTTCCCCTTCCTCCACATCCAGCTCCTCGCTTCCCTCCTCATCTATCTTCAGATCTGCCCCTTCTCTCCTCATCCAAGTTCTCCCCTCTCTCCTCATCCAACTTCACCCCTCTCTCCTCATTCACTCCCCCTCTCTCATCATCCAATTTCAGAACTTCTCCCCTCCCTCCTCCCCTCTTCGCTCCCATTCTCATTTAATTTCAGAACTTCTCCTGTCAAAAGGGTCATAAGATTTGTAGATGTGTCCATTGAGTCCATCAACAAGGCAATGTCTAATGCACGTCTAATGCACGTCTAATGCACGTCCATTAGACGTCCACCCAGATGTACAAGATCGATGTCCATTGTGTCCATTGAACATGTCCATTAGACATCGAAAATGCACAAATTGTGGCCATTGTGTCCACTGGTGTGCAATGGACAAAAATACCAAATTTTCATACTGAGTGGAATGTCTAATGGACGTGTAATGGACGTGCACTAGACGTGCATGAGACGTGCATTAGACATTCCCTTGTTGATGGACACAATGGACACATCTACAAATCTTATGACCCTTTTGCCCTTCTCCTCTCCCTCCTCATCCAACCTCTCCCTCCCTCCGTATCCAACTTCAAATCTTCTCCCCTCCCTCCTCATCCCACTTCTCCCCTCTCTCCTTAAACAAATTCTCCTCACTCTCCTTCTCACCCTCCTCACACCTCCCCTCCTTACTCATCCAACATCTCCCCTCCGTCAGTCCCTCATCACTATAAACTCTATCAACTATATAACTCTCCCCTCGTCCTCAGTCCCTATCCAAGACTGAGGATATATTCGATGTTTCTTGACTTGTTTCACATTCTTACAATATCAGTGGTGATTATTGCG